>CAMOHE010045935.1:5485-21759 GCA_946598075.1 Artocarpus hirsutus | reverse complement strand
GCCCATTATTACGCAATGGCTAACATGAATAATATACTATAGGCTCAATATGAGGATTATGAGACTGTTATGTAGATCTTGGATAATCCAGATGACATGTTTGGAGGCCAAGCCTTAATAAATCAGCAATGGGCTCTTCGGAAGATCATAAAGTGCAAATAGAGACCAAGGACTCCTGTGAAGGACCATATGATGTTGGTCATGGGTTACCTCACTAAGGCTTAAACCCATGAAGCTGAGATTGATGCCCAGTCACAAATGACTATAGTCTTTGAGATTCTATCTAAGTAAGTCATCCCGTTTAGAGCTTCATATAACTTAAGCAATAGATAGGATGTAACATTGGTTGCGCAGTGAAGTAGTTACAAGAGTTTGAAAATCTAATTAGGGAAATACCAGCTAGTAGTGAGGCAAACTTGGAGGCTACATTTGGTTCCAATCATAATCGTGGAAATGGAAAGAAGCATAGGGTTAAGAACATGAAGTCTTCTATTCCGATGAAAGGTAAGGATAAGAAGAAGAAAAATAAAAATCCAAAGAAGCTAAAGTGCTTTTTCTGCTACAAGGTTGGGCACATAAAGAAGAATTGCAAGGATTTCCTATCTCAAAGGAGGTACATGCAAACTTCTAGTTATTGAATTGACACTTGGATCATATATTCTGGAGCGATTAATCATGCTTATGTTTCTTAGAGGAGGAATCAATTGACACTTGGATCATATATTCTGGAGCGATTAATCATGTTTGTGTTTCTCTATAGGGGTTTAAGGAGACGAGAAGTCTACTGCATGAGCACTTTATGTTACAAATGAGCGATGGATCCTTACTGCTGGCTAAAGCAGTGGGAGACGCCCATGTTTACTTTGATAGTTATAGGATTTAAGTTTTGAGAGCTTGTTTTTATGTTCCTAAACTTAAATGGAATTTAATTTTAGTCGCTTGTTTATTTAAAGACTCTTATTTAGTTTCTTTTAATAATAAAGTTGTAATTTGTAAAAACAAATCTTTTATCTATAATGGATGGATGCAAAACAACCTATATTTTATTAAACCTAAGATGGACTCACTGTTGAGCACTAAGGTTAGCGATAACTCTAAAAGACTTAAAACTTCTCACTCTAATAAGACTTGTCGTTGGCATTTATGATTAGGTCATATTAGCTTAAATAGAAGTCAAAGGTTGGTAAGGGATAGACCTTTAAGTCACTTAGAGATAGAATGTATACCACAATATGAATCTTATTTAGAAGGAAAAATGACCAAAAGACCATTTGGGTCTAAAGGCAATTAAGTCGAAGGGGTTTTAAAACTTATGTATAGTGTTGTTTGTGGTCCCATAAACATCAAGGCATGTAGAGGGTATAAATATTTCATCACTTTTATTAATGATTACTCAAGATATAAGTATGTCTACCTAATGCATCATAAAAGTGAACCTTTAGACAAGTTTAAGGAGTTTTGGGCTAAAGCCGAGAGGCAATCAAGTAAATTTATAAAGGCACTTTGATCCAATAGGTGGAGATTACCTCTCCGACGAATTCTTGGGACACCTATTAGAAAATGAGATCTTATTCCATTTGATTGCGTTGGGCACCCTATAGCAGAATAACATAGTTGAGAAAAGAAATGGGACTTTGTTGGATATGGTTAGGTCTATGATAAGTTATTCGACATTACCTTTATCCTTTTGGGGATATGCACTACAAACCGCATGTTATCTTTTGAATAATGTGCCTTCAAAATTGGTTCCTAAAGCTCCTCATGAGTTGTGGTTGAGTAAAATGACATCCTTAAACCATATTCGCATATGAGGATATCCTGCTCATGTCTTGTACAAGGAAGCGAACAAGTTGAAAGCACATTCCAAAGTTTGCATGTTTATAGGATATTTAAAAGAGACTAAATGGGGTTATTTCTATAACATAAAAGAAAATAAAGTCGTGGTTTCAACAAACGCAATATTCCTTAAAGAAAGTTACATGATCAACTTTAACCCTCATAGTAAAATGGCATTCGAGGAGTTGGCGAGTGATTCTATCACTTTGTGGATCCTGTTGAAACCAATCCAATCAATGTAGAAAAACTAACCAAACAACAACCTAAGGAGCTTCGATGTAGTGGGAGGATCGAGCATCAACTCGAGAGGTATATGTTCAATGGTGAAGCTTACTTGGCTGAACTGATTGAAAAAGATAAGGATCTTTACACTTACACAAAGGCTATTGAAGATATTGATTCAAAGCTCTAGACAAAAGCTACGAACACAGAGATGAAGTCTATTAAGACTAATCAAGTGTGGGAACTTGTGGACTTTCTCAAAGGGGTAAGACCCATAGGGTGTAAGTGGATCTATAAGATTAAGAGAGAAGCAGATAGAAAAGTCCAAACTTATAAGGCTAGACTGGTAGCAAAGGGATACACACAAAAGGAAGAAATCGATTACAAGGAAACCTGTTCACTTGTAGCCATGCTTAAGTCCATTCGGATTTTCTTGTCCAAGCTGCCGCTCTCAACTACAAGATTTGGCAAATAGATATAAAGACCACCTTTCTAGATGGCTATCTTGATGAGTCAATATATATGGTATAGCCAGACGGGTTCAAGACTAAGGTTCAAGAGAACAAGGTCTGTAAGTTGCTAAAGTCAATTTATAAACTTAAGCTAGTTTCTCGTTCTTAGAACATAAGATTTAAGCAAGTGATTAAGAAGACTTATGGGAACAAAATGTGGACGAATCAAGTATTTGTTGGAAAAGTAGTACGTAGTGGAAAATTTAAAAAAATTTAATAAAAATATTTTTCAAAACACAAGTTTGACACGCTATATACATAAATTAACCAGATCTTACTAACCTTGTTTGTCGAAAAGCTTTCGCAATCTATGAAGAGAAGAACCTTCTAGAAGAACCTCAACCAATTGGTCTTCTTTGCTACTCTCTATTTACAATCGGTGTGTGTGTGGGCATATCGTATAGCCTTTCCCTTGATGACTCTCCTTTCAACCAATTGAGAAATACCTAGAACTACAATTCATGATTTGTGAATAATAGCTCTTCATGGGAGTTTTAGAGACTCACAGACAGAGTGCTCACTCTAGATTTCTCAACTGACCTAAATAACTTATGAGTCTCACTCCCTATTTATAGAGGTTGGGCCCAAGGGTCAGTCCTTATCGGATAAGGCCTCAAAATTTGAATCTAGATCAATATCTGATAAAAATTATGTCTAAAAATGGGTGATCAAAAATCGTTTGGTCAGCAAGCCGAACAAGTACATCAGCCTGCCGAACTTACACTATTGGCAGGCCAAACTTATGATAAATAATCCATGTGAATCTTTTATTTTCTACCCGAGATTCTTGAGATAGAGCTTCAGTTTTAATTCAAATATCCCAATAGAGAAGTTATATGATTAAAACAGTCATATCTAGATAATTGCTAGGTAAATAAATATTCCTGATAATTCAACAAGTTTATCTTGAATTAATTTACTCAAAATTAATTCAACCGATAAACAAATATAAATTATCTTATCCCGATAATTCAACAAGTTTATCTTGACATAATTTTATCACAAAATTAATTCAATCAATAAACAAACATGAATTATCTGATCCTACTGAATTTCAGCCAATCTGATATTTTGACATAAGTCGTCAATTTATTAGAAAAGCATGCCATATCGTTATAGGATTTATTATAAGCTAGCGAAGGAAACCTGATGGACCTATATAGTTTAAGCTCCAGATAATTATGAAACCCAATATCCTAGATATACATTTCATAATTATCAACTCAACGCTACTCCACTAAAAGCTTAGAGCTGCACTCTCAAACTATATAGAATTAAGCCTGAATAGCTAAGTCTCTACGACATATCACAATGTATCGTATCCCTATAGGATTATCCATAACCAGTTTAAGGATAAATTCTATCTTACCTTTTCGATTATTTTTCTTTTACGTTCCATTACCTCACCATCAGAAAACTTATGATCTAAAGTCAGTATACCATTCGGTTACACCTATGCATCCAAATGGTTGAGCGCTCTAGTTTTTCAATTACAAAATAACGCATATAAGAGGATATCAAAAACTCCTAAAGAGGAGGTATGGATTCTGAATCTATGAATAACAAGTCTATGCTATCATGAGTCATGTCTCTAATATACCGGCATGCGTACCACTATAAAATAGGGATGTTACCTTTTGGTATATCAAAAGACATAAGTCAAGACAATGGCCCACTATTCATCTCAAGATTAAGATACAACACATAAGATTGTCTAAAGTGAATTGATTTGCCGAGACAGAATTATCAATCTAAATCAATTACACTTTATGTCCTGATCTAATACATTGTCACCTATGACAATACACCAACATTTCTATTTATGGAGTCCACCTTCGATGGCCAAGACAAGCCATCTCCGGTTAGGGATATAGACAACATAGCAATCATTGCATGAACAAAGCGCCTAACTTTATTCCCTTGATTGCGGATCTTATGATTTAAACCATCACCTTTAGAATCATGTCTTCCGCATAATCTGTCCATCATATGCCTGATTCTAAAGGCTTAGACCGACAGTCTCAGACTTTTGTTTGCTTATGAAACATTCAATAAATATGAATATAAAGAGGACAACAATTTGGTATATGAATAATAAATTAATTCTTTATTGATAAAAATGTCTCCAAAAAAAATTACATTTTTACTCCTTAGGGCATACATGTCAACAATCTCCTACTTGCACTAAGTGAGTAAATATGACAAATCTCGTATCCCTATAGCTTCCATATGCTTCTCGAAGACTCTCATTATTAATGTCTTTGTATATAGATATGCTAAATTGCCCTATGATGTGATTTTGCATATCGTCACATGTCTGTCCTCTATGAAGTCTTTTATCACATGATACTTCCAATCAATATGCTTACTTTTCTAATGAAATCTTGGTTCCTTAGCATTAACTATTGCCACATTGTTATCACAATATAGTGATGCCACCTTATCTATACCAAGAACTACCTCAAGATCCCCAATGAGTTTGCAAAGCTACACTGCTCCTTTCGAAGCATCACTAGTTGCCACATACTTGGCCTCCATCATTGAATCTAAAGTATAATCTTGCTTGACACTTCTTCAAACAATGGCACTACCACCTAAAGTAAACACAAAACCAAAAATCAATCTCCTCGAATTTGGACAGGATTGAAAATCTGACTTAGTATATCCTAGAAGTGTTAAATCCTCACCCGAATATACAAGCATATACCCTTAAGTCCTTCTTAGGTACTTAAAAATATGCTTAACCGCAACCCAATGGTTTGGTCCCATATTCGACTGGAATCGACTCACCATCCTGACTACATAACTAATATTCAGTCATGTGCAAAGCATGGCATACATTAGACTACTCACTGTCGAAGCATAAGGCACGTTCTTTATGTATTCGCTTTCTTCCTCAGACTTTAGATAGTCTTTCTTAGAAAGATTAATTCCAAACCTAGATGATTGTCTACCTTTATTAGAATCCTATATTGCAAACCTTTTGAGAATTTTATTTATGTAGCCAGCTTAGGATAAAGCTATTATTTTGTTTTTTCTATCCTGAAATATCTAGATACAAAGAACAAAATTAGCCTCACCTAAATCCTTTAGGTCAAACTGCTTAGTCAACTATAATTTGACCAATGACAATGCCCCCACATTATTGCCAATTAGCAAAATCTCATCTACATAAAGTAGTAGAAAAACTACCATTCCATCCTTAATGTGTTTGTAAACACATGGTTCGTCCATATTTTCTACGAACCCATAAGTCTTGATCACTTGATTAATCTTATGTTCCAAGAACGAGAAGCCTACTTAAGTCCATAAATTGACTTTAGCAGCTTACAAACCTTACCCTCTTGACCCTTAGCCTTGATCTTATCTGGCTGCTCCATATAAATAGACTCATCAATATAGCCATTCAGAAAAGTCGTCTTGACATCCATTTGCTAAATCTCATAGTTGAGAGCAGCAGCTATAGACAAGAGAATGCGGATAAACTTAAGCATGGCTAGAGGCGAAAAGGTTTCCTAATAATTGATTCCTTCCTTTTACGTGTATCCCTTAGCTACAAGTCTAGCCTTTTAGGTTTTGAATTTTCCATCCACTCCTCTCTCTCTTATAAATCCATTTGCACCCTATGGGTTTTACCCTTGGGAAGATCTACAAGCTCCTAGACCCAATTAGTCTCTATACACTTCATCTTTGTGTTCATGGTCTCTATCCAGAATTTCAAATCAACATCCTCTATAGCCTTTTTGTAAGTATAAGGATCCATGTCATGTTCAACCGGTTCAGCCAAGAAGGCCTCACCATTGAGCATATACCTCTCCAGTTGATGCCTAATCCTCCCACTGCACTAAAGCCCTTAGGTTGTTGTTCGGGTTCGGTTTGTTTTTCTACACTGATTGGAATGGTTTCATGCGAACCCCCAGAGTGATCGGATCACTTGCCAACTCTTCAAGCGCCACTTTGCTTCGAGGCTTAAAGTCGTCCATGTAACTTTCATCAAGGAAAGTTGCATTAGTCGAAACCACGACTTTATTTTCCTTTGAGTTATAGAAATAACCCCCTTTAGCCCCTTTTGGATATCCTACAAACACACAGACTTTAAAACGTGCTTCCAACTTGTTCGCTTCTTTGTACAAGACATGAGCAGGACATCTCCATATGCGAATATGGTTTAAGAATGTCTTTTTCTCCGTCCACAACTCATGAGGAGTTTTAGGAATCGATTTTGAAGGCACATTGTTTAAAAGATAACATACGGTTTGTAATGTATATCCCTAAAAGGACAAAGGCAATGATGAATAACTCATCATGGACCTAATTATGTCCAACAAAGTCCTATTTCTTCTCTCAGCCATGCCATTTTGCTGCGGAGTGCCTGATGCAGTCAAATGGGATAAAATCTCATTCTCTAATAAGTGTCCCAAGAACTCATCAGAAAGGTATTCCTTACCTCGATTAGATCAAAGTGCCTTTATGGGTCTACGCAATTGCTTTTCTACTTCAGCCCAAAACTCCAAGAACTTGCCATAAGTTTCGCTTTTGTGGTACATTAGGTACACATACCCATATCTTAAGTAATCATCCATTAAAGTTGTAACAACCCTCCTTACGTGGTCACTACATAGCTTCTTAAACATACTTTAATTACATCTCTAAATTTTGTGAAACATTTTTTTTATATCCTTTAAAAGTTAACTTGTTCTATCTTAAAATTATTATTATAATATTGATTATATATATATATATTTTTTTTTACTTACTTATATAAATTTTTTTTTCAACTAATTAATTAGGAACATAGTGGTCATTTCAAAATATATATATAGTAGCAAAATTTCAAGGTTATATACAAGACTCATAAGTCAAAGTCATCGAAACAGTCATAATCAAAACAAACATCAAAATAGTAATCAAAATAGTCATCAAAACATAAGCAGAAATCTAAGCGCGTGGTATCCATTTCCTATATCTCCACTTGATCGTCCGCCGCTTTGCCACCATCCATTAGGCATCACTAACAAGTTGTTTACCTACAGTATGAATATTCTTGGATGAGCTTTCACTCAACAAGTAGGAATAGTAACTTACAAAACATTTAAATCAGCATGTAATCATACATATTAACTAAAATGCATGAACCAAATTATGCTTAGTTATGAACTTGTCTTATTATTAATCGGGCCTGAGTAGTCGTACTAGTTGCGCACGATCAATGGGATGTTAGGGTTTGCAAGGTCCTAACAATACCGTGACCAATTATAATTTATTACTTTAACATGGATTCTCCTCGTGGGTTGAGAGGTTGGTACAACTCTCTTGGTTAATTCTTCATTTAAGTTTTACCAGTTATTTTAGTGAACATGAAATATGACATGGCACATCATACTGAAAGCTTAACATGCTTGTAACATATTGAAAACCTTTATTTTAAACTATTCATACTATAGGTGAGATTCCTACTTTCCTGTATTAGTGAAGTAGACTCCCCTATCCATTCAAAGTTCCTTTTTCTCTACTGAATAAATTTATATAAATACCCATTACGAGTATGTAAGAATTTCCCATTTTAGGCTATTAAATTTTAACATAACCGCAAGTATTTGATCATTTTGTTGGATCATGAATTCCTTTATCAACTGGTCATGAGTTTCCCCGTTTCTATTATAAGGATTAATTTTTTTTTACTAAATCCTCATAATATTTAAACTTTTCCTTAATTGCCATATGTTCATATCGACATTGATAGTTAATTAATTTCACAATACTTAATTAATTATCGATCATCTTGTAAATTGTGAGGCATTAATCTACTAGATTAGTCACTCTTAAATTTGTGATTCTCACTTTAAGTCCTAATTGCATTTATTTTAAATTCGTTTCATGGGTTCGTAATTGTTTTTAAGCCTATAAGCCTAAAAATGACATCATAACGTCATATACATTCCACCAATAGGTTGTGTTCTACATGGCATTTTAGACTAAAATGGACATTGGACCCATGCCTAACATCATGGCATTAAAGGTTTATCATCTTAGGTTTTTATGCTTGCAAATTTAATGTTCAATTGAAAACGATTAAAGTTCATTCTTGAAATTCTTACTCGTTTAGCTTGAAATTTCAAATAAAAATCGCTGTATAAAATAACAATAAAAATCATTAACCCACTAAATCTTGGGCCTATATAACCTTTCAAAAGTATTATAATTTCTTGGTTTAGTGAAAAATCAAATTTTAAAGTCACATGATCTTTGTTTGTAAAAACTGGTACTGGTGGAGTAATTTTGGAAGATTTGTATGAAATCGCTTATTAATATAGTTTTTTTCTTTTCAAGTTTTTTCCTTGTAAAAGTCACTTATTTTTAAATGTGTGCCTTAATGATTTTATTATTTGTTTTAAAGTCCCGGTTACCATTTTATTTTGATAAAAATTGTTTTCTGGTTAAAACTTTGAAAGGTTGTCGATTAAAAATTTGGGCTATTTTTGTATATCAATTTTAAGTCCAATTTAGAAACCGATTTTCATAAAAATTTCTTCATAAAAGTTCTTCATTCTGCTGCAATCTAAAACTTTTATGTTCAATGAAAATTGTAGTTCAGCCTTGAAACGACCCGAAACGTTAAAACAGTTTTCTGTGCAAAAATTTAGTTTTTGGACTGTTTTAGAAAACTATCTATAAGTGTATTTTAAAGGTAAATTTTGGAGAAACATTCTTCATGAAAGTTGTTCATCTCGTCAAAATCTAAACATTTGTGTTCAGCAAACATAAAATACAGAACCAAAATGGCCTAAAAATGGCAAAAACAATTCCAGCGCTGTTGGAACTGTTTAGTAGTTTTTTGCAAACTGCGTTCATATAGTTTTTGGGGCTGCCTTTAGGCAGTTTTTGGGACTATTCTAGGTAGTCCATAAAAACTGTTTGGTTGCCTATTTAGAGTTAAAACTGTGTTTTTTCATAGTCACAAGTATTTGTTCAAAACAACAAAAGCTAAAAGTCCCATGTTTGGTAAAGTTTTAAAAGTTGATTCTAAGGCCTCCGTTTACACGTTCAAAGTTTGTGAAAAATTTTTCTACAAACTAAACCTTGCACAAAACATAACTCTAACATTTCATACTAACTTTTTACATCACATAAAAACACTAACCATACTAATCACATAAAATAATCATTACAACATATTTCCTCACCCAATCATCATTCTCTCAAAAAATTATGAATTTTAACCCTAAAAGAAAATTTAAAGAAAAGTTTAGATTACTTACCCTTGGTGACTATTCTTGGATGGTTGATCTTAAGACTTCTATCTCCTCTCTTTTCCTCTTCTTGAACCAACACTAAATCAAAACTTTATCATGTAAAAATCTAACTTTTCTTGGCTATCACATAAATGCTATCTAAGCAACATTTTTCGTTTCTTGCTAAGGAAAAATAGAAAGGAAAGAAATGGTGTAGATAACACCTTGGACAATGTTCTTCACCACCTCCTTTTTCTTCTACTTTTTCCTTGTGAACTCTTAATTTTGTGATTTACAAGTGGTGGAGATTAGTTTGGAATTTGGCTTGTTTTGGATGTAGGCTTTTAGGGGAAAGTTTAGAAACATAAAACTTTCTTTCTTGGAGGCCTTGAATACATGTTGTAGTAAGGAAAATGGTGAAGGAATGATTGGTGAGTTAGTGGAGGTGGAGAATAGAAAAGAAAAGGAAAGCAAAATGGGAAGAAATTTTTGTTTTCTCTTCTCTTGGGATGCA
This sequence comes from Artocarpus hirsutus, assembly GCA_946598075.1. Classification (NCBI taxonomy): domain Eukaryota; kingdom Viridiplantae; phylum Streptophyta; class Magnoliopsida; order Rosales; family Moraceae; genus Artocarpus; species Artocarpus hirsutus. The sequence continues at coordinate 11,443 of CAMOHE010045935.1, read as the reverse complement.
CAGGTGAGAGTGGGAAGAAGGGAAGAGAAGTGAAAAAATTATGTGAACCAGCTTGAGTTCTTTATTTATAGCCCTAGTTTAATCTTCTCTTTCTCTCTAAATCATGGTTAATTAACCCATAAGTGGCTTTGACTAGGATTAATTTTAACTTAAACCAAGCTTAATAATCCCCCCAAAGTTAGCACCATAATGAGATGGGTGGAGTGTTAGGTGCAACCAAATTAATTATGTAGAGTAAAATGATTACAATGGAAGCCTAATTTAAGGGTACCTTTGGCCTTTCTTGTAAGAAATGTTTAAGCAGGTAAATTTTATGCTGTCAGTTATAATTAACATAGCTAACAGGAATTTTTTATTATTTGATTAATCCTCTCTGATTTTTTCAAATACTGTGGCACGCTAATTATAGTATGAACTGATATCAATCAAAGTTTAATCGCGTATTGAGTTTTGACTACATTAGGTCTTGAAATTTATTTTTAACTTAATAAAAATGTGGACTTGACTTTTTCGGTATCTGGGCTCGACAATCACATAGTTTTTAACAATGTCACTATTCAAGCTTGCATTGTATTTTATGTAGATAGGCTACTCATGCAACTCCATTTTTGACTAATTTGGCAATTAAGGATCAAATTCGTGTTAGAGTGTCTCTTGGGACACTACTGACTTAGTATTGCACTTGAAAATTCTCATAATTAAATTTCTCAAGTTCTTTGTAGATAAATTTCTTTCGCCTCAATTGCGATGGAATTTATAAATCTCTTTATTAAATTATAATAGTTAATTAATTAATTATAGAATCTTTTATAGAATTTTTGAAACAGTCATATGTTAATTCCATAAATTCTTTAAGCACGCATTTCATACACAGTGTTTCTAAGAAAATCCTTGATTTAAATAAACAAATTATGCTATTTAATTTTGGGATTTTTCTTGGTCATTACAATCTACTCCCCTTTAAGAATTTTTGTCCCGAAAATTAGAATAACTCGGGGTAGTTTTTCCTCATATCTTCTTCGCATTCCCAAGTGGCTTCCTCAATGTTGTGATTTCGCTACAAAACCTTCATTAGTGGTATCACCTTATTCCTTAAGGTTTTCTCCTCACGGGCCAAAATTTGAACTGGTTTTTCTTCATATGATAGGTCTATAGTAACTTCAACCGGTTCTTAGTGTAGCACATGCGAAAGATCTGGTACATACTTCTTTAATATTGACACATGGAAAATATTATGTATAGAAGCGAGCTCTGTTGGCAAGGCAAGTCTATATGCTACTTTACCAATCCTTTCTAAATCGCGAAGGTTCCTATATATCTCGGACTAAGCTTCCCTCTTTTTTCAAACCTCATCACCCATTTCATTGGTATGACTTTTAGGAAAACAAAGTCGCCTACTTGAAATTCCAAGGGCCTACGACACTTGTCTGCTTAGCTCTTCGGTCGGCTGTGGGTTGTCTCCAGTCTCTCCTTGATTCGTTTCACATCCTCCGTGGTTTTTCTAATGAAGTATGTGGTCTCTAGATGTTTCTCCCCAAGTTCATGCCAGTGTATTGGGGATCTATACTTTCTTCCATAAAGAGCCTAAAAAGGTGCCATGCCTATTGATGCATGGTAATTGTTGTTGTAGGATAACTTTATTAATTGTAACTTCTTGTCCCAGTTTCCCCTAAACTCTAGCACATAAGATCTTAGCATGTCTTCTAGAGTTTGACTGGTCCTCTCAGACTGACCATCGGTTTGTGGGTTAAACACAGTGCTAAATTTTAGCTTGGAGCCCATTGCTTCTTGTATGCTTTTCTAGAATCTCAAAGTAAATCGACTGTCTCTATCGAAAATGATTGATTTTGGAACTCCATGCAACATCACTATCTTTGATAGGTATAATTCTGCTAACCGCTCAACAGAATAACTGAGTTTAATGGGTAAAAAGTGCATGGACTTAGTTAGTTGGTCGACAATTACCTAGATTGCATCGTTGCTGTTGGAGGTCCTAGGCAACCCAACTACAAAATCCATCATTATTTACTCCCATTTCCATTTTGGAATGTCAATCTTCTGTAATTCCCCTACTAGATGCTGGTGTTTCACCTTTACTTTCTGACAAGTAAGGCACCTTGATACAAATTCTACAACATCCCTGTTCATTCCAATCCACCAAAAGTTCTGTTTTAAATTCGCGTACATCCTGGTTGCTCCTGGATGTACAGAGTAGGGGGTCTCATGTGCTTCTAAGAGGATCTGTTTCTTTATTTCTTTGTCATCAGGTATGCATATCCTACCTTTATGATGAAGTATGCCGTCCTTTGAAAGGCTAAATTCAGTTTCCTTTCCTTCCAAAACTTCTTCACGTATTCTAACCAAGGCAGGGTCAAGTTCTTGACTGCCTTTCATGTGCTCGAGGATAGTGGGTTGGAGCATCAAGGCTGACAATTTTCCTGTAATCATCTCGATTCCAAGGTCGTTGATATCTTTCTACAGAGGCTGGGATAGACAACTGATTGCCATGAGTGTCACTATAGATTTTTGACTCAGTGCATCGACCACTTTGTTTGTTTTTCCCAAGATGGTAAAGGATTTTGCAGTCATAATCCTTCACTAACTCCAACCATCTTCGTTGCCTCATGTTCAACTCCTTCTATGTAAAGATGTACTTAAGACTTTAGTGGTCTATGTAGATTTCACATTTTGCTCCGTACAAGTAGTGTCGCCATATTTTTAATGCGAAAACCACTGCTGTGAGCTCCAAATCATGCGTCAGATAGTTTCTTGCATGGTCCTTGAGTTGTCGTGAAGCATAGGCGACTACTTTTCCTCCTTGCATAAGGATAGCACCTAACCCGAGTTTAGAAGCGTCACTGTAAATTACAAAATTCCCCTCTTCAACATCAGGAATTGTCAACACTAGAGCACTCGTGAGCCTCCTTTTCAACTCCCTGAAGCTTTCTTCACACTTATCAGTTTATTCATACTTCTTCCCTTTTCGTGTAAGTGCCGTAAGTGGTGCCGCTAGCTTCGAAAATCCTTCAACAAACTGTCAATAATACCCTACCAAACTGAGGAAACTACGTATCTCTATCACACTTTTTGGGGTCGGCCATTGACTCACTGCTTTAATCTTTGCAGGACATGTCCCAAAAATTGTACTTTTTATAACTAGAATTCACACTTTGAGAATTTAGCATACAGTTGATTCTCCTTCAAAATCTGTAGTGCAATCTTTAAATGATTCTTGTGTTCTTCTTTTGTCTTGGAGTAGATTAGAATATCATATATGAAAATGATGATGAAATTGTCTAGATAATCCTTGAACACTCTGTTCATCAAATCCATGAATGTTGCAGGGGCGTTGATCAAACCAAACGGCATCAGAGGAACTCGTAGTGTCCATAACACGTCCTAAAAGTTGTCTTTGGCACATCACTTTCCTTGATCTGAAGTTGGTGGTATCCAGAATGTAAGTCAATTTTTGAAAAATAGCCAGCTCCCTTTAATCGATCAAATAGATCGTCGATCTGTGGTAGTGGGTATTTATTCTTGATCGTGATTTTGTTTAGCTCCCTATAGTATATGCACATTCTCAGGGTACCATCTTTCTTTTTCACAAACAAGACTGGTGCTTCCCATGGTGAGTAGCTTAAGCGAATGAAACCCTTGTCTAACAGCTCTTATAGTTGCAACTATAGCTCTTTGAGTTTTGCTAGGGCCATTCGATAGGGTGCCTTAGAAATTGGTGTTAACCTAGGTATCAATTCAATTTTGAATGAAATCTCTCGTTCTGGTGGTAGTCCTAGCAATTCCTCTGTAAAGACTTCTACGAAGTTCTTAACCACTAGAACATTTTTCAGTCCTGATTTACTCTCCTTAAGTTTATCTACCAGGTTGGCTAGGTATCCTTGGCATCCACTAGCCAATAATTTACTTGCTTTCATAGCAGATATCATTGGTACCGACTACTTTTGTGGTGTTCCCGAGTACGTAAATTCTTCCTCCTTAGCAGGCTTAAATGTGACCTTGTGTCGTCGACAGTTGATGACTGCATTGTATTTTCCCAAGAAGTCCATTCTCAAGATAATATCGTAATCATCCATATCGATGATTATCAAGTTTACGAATAGTTCTTGTTCACAAATAATTACCGGTACATTTTGTAGCCAATAATTCGACATCAACCTTTCCCTAGAGGGTAAAGCAATCTTAATTGGTTGGTTAATTCTTTCACTACCCCTATCTAGATGCTTGGAAAATTTTTCTAACACAAATGAATGTGTTGCCCTAGAATCAAACAAAGCATATGCACTGTGATTGGCTACAGAAAGCTGACCTGTCATCACAATAGAGGTTCTAGGTTCCACATCATTTCTGGTGTAGGCATAAATACGAGCTTGTGGTTCTGGAGCTTCCAGTCTCCCCTGAGAGATTGATGGTCCTTCAATCTTGGCCTAGACTGCATGAAGTTGGTTTGTTGGGGCTCTCTACTGGTTCGACCCTGACTGATTTTGAGGGTTCAAATAACATTGTTTGGCATAGTGTCCCTTTTTCCCACAAATGTAACAGCGGTTTGATCCTGCTCGACATTCTCGTGGATGCCTCTTTCTGCGCCTAGCACAGGTAGGGTTGCTGTTGTTATTGTTTCCAATGTGGTTTCTTTTCTATGGCTGGCCCTTTTGGTTGTGCTGGTTGGGGTTGCCCTTTCTCTTGTTATTACTCTACTGCCCATGTTGCTTGTTACCTTGGCCGTGGGTATTGCCTTGATTCTTTTGTTGCGATACGGGGTTCTGCTTTGCCTTGGCCTCCTCCTCTTTCTTGGCCTTGAAAAACTTGGCTCTCTCTTCTCTATTGTGGGTTACCTAATAATCAACACGGATTGCTCGATGGATGCAATCCTCTATAGACTTGGGGGGTTCACTCCCATTGCTGACTACCACAGCAATATCAGACCTAAACATCTTCATCATCCTCCTTATTTCATCCCTCTCGTTGCTCACCATGTGAGGACAAAGTCGGGCTAGTTGTTTGAACTTCCATACAGCATCTTTCACTGACAAAATACCCTAACAAAAGTTATTGAACTCATCTTCTTGGGCTGCCATGGTGTCCATATTGAAATACATCTCATGGAACTCGTCGACAAAATCTTGCCAAGTCATCTGATTAACATCTCTCCTCAATTCAACACTTTGCCACCAATGATGGCCTTCCTTCTTCAACACATAAGAGGCACATAGGACCTTCTCTTGATCATTCAATCTCATAAAGTTTAGCACCACGTGAACATCAGTGAGCCAATTATCCGCCTCTATAAGGTTGGTGGAACCATCAAACTTTGGGGGTTTCAAACATCGAAACCTCTCTAGTACCATGTTCCATCGTGTGGTTGCCATTTGTGAATATCCTTGTCCTCTAACTAACTCTGGTTCCAACGGGTTATGCAGTGTTTCTAGATTATTTGGTTCCTCAACGTCTTGAGGATCTTCTAGGGCTGATGGAATCTCTTGGTTGGTATGTCCTTCTACTGCTGGAGGGTTCTATGGTGTAGGCAGATTCTCTTGATTTGGTACTTCTCTTCCTAGAGGTGCTGGGTTTTGCCGTGCTAACTGTGCACGTAACGTATTCATCTCTTACTACTGGGCCAGTAGTTGTTGCCTCATCTCGGCAATCTGTGCCCTCTTCTTGTGGCCGTCGGGCCGCTCGAGCTCGTGGTCTAACCATGGTCCTATTGTAAAATGAATAAAATTATGGAATTTCTCTATTTACATGGATAGATTCATACTTATATCATCATGAAACATTACTCATTATAACAATGTTAAAACATAACAATGTTAAAACATCTTATCATAATACCCATTGCATGATTTCATTTAAACATAATCTTTTAATCATAACCTTCAGGAGCGTGAATCACTTCCTGTAGTATCATGCATATTCATTCATATATTTATAAGAGTTTATATA
>CAMOHE010045934.1:14688-60106 GCA_946598075.1 Artocarpus hirsutus | reverse complement strand
ACCCTAGACCCAACCTCTATAAATAGGGAGTGAGTCTAATGAGTTATTAAGATCAATAGAGAGATTAAGAGTGATACTCTATTGGTGAGAATCTGAAACTCCCTGAGAGCTCTTGTTCACAAATCACGAACACTAGCTTTGGGTTCTCTCAATTGATTGGAAGGAGAGTCACCTTGAGGAAGAGCTGTACGTGTGAGCCCACACTCACTCCGATCGTGGATAGAGAATAGCAAAGAAGACTAGTTGGTTGAGGCTCTTCTAGAACATTACTTCTCTACACAGAATTCGGGAGCTTTTCAGCGCATATAAGGTTAGTAAGATCAGGTTAATTTATACATATAGCATGTCAAACTTGTGTTTTGGAAAATACTCTGATTTAAAATTTTTAAAATTTCACTGCGTATTATTTTTCCAACACAAGAATCCCTTCTTGGAATCTTGCATACTAAACGTATTCAATACCTTGTCAATGTATGTACTCTGACTTAGGCCAATAAGCCTCTTAGATCTATCCCTATAAATCTTGATGCTTAGAATATAGGCAGCTTCACCTAAGTCTTTCATTAAGAAACAATTCCTCAACCATAATTTAATATTTTGTAGAGTAGGGATATCGTTTCCAATGAGTAATATATCATCAACATATAGCACTAGAAAGACTATTGTGCTTCCACTGACCTTCTTGTAAACACAAGGCTCATCTTCATTTTTAATGAAACCAAACTCTTTGATTGCTTCATCAAAATGAAGATTCCAACTCCGAGATGTTTGCTTCAATCCATAAATGGATCTTTGAAGCTTGCAAACCTTTCCAGAATTCTCAGGACTAACAAAACCCTCGGGTTGTGTCATGTACACATCCTCAAGTAGGTTTCCATTAAGAAACGCTGCTTTAACATCTGTTTGCCAAATCTCATAATCATAGTATGCAGCTATGGCGAGGAGAATCCAAATGGATTTAAGCATAGCAACTGGTGAAAAAGATTCATCATAGTCTATATCATGTGTTTGCTTGAAACCTTTTGCAACCAATCTTGCGTTAAAGGTATGTACATTGCCATCTATGTCTGTTTTCTTTTTGAAAACCCATTTGCACCCAATAGTCTTTAAACCATCAAGTGGATCAATCAAAGTCCATACTTGATTATCATACATGGATTTCATCTTTGACTTCATGGCTTCTAGCCATTTATCACAATCAGGGCTATTCATGGCCTGTTGGTAGGATGTGGGCTCATTTTGATCCACAATTATCACATCATTATTATCAGGTAAGAGAAATCTAGATCTCTTAGGGCTCTGATGTGTCCTACCAAACCTCCTCGGCCCTTGTGCTACTTGTGTAGAGTCAACAACTACTTGTTGATCAAGTTGAGATTTCATAGATGGTTCAATGCTATTTTGTGGTTCTTGAATTTCTTCAAGTTGGACTTTTCTCCCACTGGTTCCTTTAGAAATGAATTCTCTTTCTAAAAAGACACCATTCTGAGCAACAAACACTTTGTTCTCAGAAGCATTGTAGAACTAATATCCTTTAGTTTCTTTAGGATATCCCAAAAAAAGGCATTTGTCTAATTTGGGTGCCAATTTATCTAAAATTTGATGCTTCACATAAGCCTCACATCCCCAAATCTTAAGAAAAGACAAACTAGGTGACTTCTCGGTCCACATCTCATATGGTGTCTTTTGAACCGTCTTTGATGGAACTCTGTTCAGTATGAACGCAGCAGTTTCCAGAGCATATCTCCAAAAGGATATTGGAAGATCTGACTGACTCATCATAGATTGAACCATATCCAATAAAGTTTGATTTCTCCATTCAGACACACCATTCCATTGTGGTGTCCCTGATGGAGTTAATTGTGAGACTATCCCATAATCTCTAAGATGATCAATGAATTCTTGGTTTAAGTATTCACCACCTCGATCTAATTGAAGTGCTTTAATACTTTTACCAAGTTGATTTTGTACTTCATTCTTGAAAATTTTGAACTTTTCAAAAGATTCAGACTTTTGTTTCATTAGATCGACATAGCCACATCTATTGAAATCATCTGTGAAAGTAATGAAGTACTGAAAACCTCCTCTAGCAGTAGAACTTAATGGTCCATATACATCAGAATGTACAAGGCCCAATAAGTCATTAGCTCCTTCACTATGTCTAGTAAAAGGTGTCTTAGTCATTTTGCCTAATAAACAAGGCTCACATACTTCAAATGATTCAAAATCAAATGAATTCAAAGCCCATGTTGATGGAGTTTTGAAATGCATTTCTCATTTATATAGCCCAAACGATAGTGCCAAAGATAGGTAGAGTTTAAATTTTTAGACTACGTATTAACATTATAGTTGGACTTTTCATTTTTGTTTTCAATGTTCAGAACATAAAGACCATTCATTCGTGGAGCATATCCATAGGAAATGTTATCACAGTAAACATAGCATTTATTATTCCTAATAATAAACTCAAAATTTTCCTTGTCTAAATAAGAAACGGAAATAATATTCCTACTCATAGCAGGTGCATAATAATAATTTTCTAAACTTAAAACAAGCCCACTAGGCAAAGTCAACTTATATGTTCCTACAGCTAAAGCAGCAACTCTTGCTCCATTTCCAACTCGTAGGTCTACTTCGCCTTTAGCTAAGGTTCTACTCCTCTTAAGACCCTACACATTGGTACAAATGTGAGATCTAGATCCAGTATCTAATACCCAAGAATCAGAAGTAGACAAATTGACTTCTATAACATAAATGCCTGAAGGAGTAGTTGCACTACTCTTCTTCTTCTTCAGATCATCCAAATAGAGCTTGCAGTTTCTTTTCCAATGACCAGGCTCATTGTAGAGAAAGCATACTCCTTCCTTTGGTGGTTTAGCCTTAGGTTTAGGATTGGGCTTGGGGTTAGGCTTGGGCTTCTTAAAGTCCTTGGAAGCCTTATTCTTGCCCTTATCCTTTCCTTTCCTTTTCATACCTTTCCCTTTATTAACCATCAAAACATCTTTGGTATTCTTGATGTTCTGTTCAGCAGTCTTAAGCATCCTATGCAACTCAGAAACAGTCTTCTCCATATTATGCATGTTGTAGTTCATAACAAACCCATCATATACATCTGGCAAAGATTGCAGAATGATGTCAATAGCCAACTCTTGGCTAATGTCAAGGCCAAGTTTCTGTAAATGACCAAGATGACCCTTCATCTTCAGAACATGAGGACTCACTGAACTGCCAGTAGTCAACTTGCATGAGAGTAATGCCTTTAAGGTAGCAAACCTCTCAATTCTAGCTTTCTCTTGGAACATTTCCTTGAGATGGCCTATCATGGTAAAAGCCTCCATTTCCATCAATTGCTTCTGAAGCTCTGATTCCATGCTTCCAAGCATGAGGCAAGTGACATCAACAGAGTCATTGAGATGCTTACTGTGAGCATCCTTTTGAACTCTAGGAGCATTAGTAGCTAGTTCAGCAGGGATAGGTTGATCAAGGACATATTCTTTTCTTTCTTGCTTAAGAACAATTCTCAAGTTGCTGTACCAATCAAGGAAGTTAGTCCCATTGAGCTTATCCTTCTTAAGGATTGTTCACAGTGACAAGTTAGATATAGTGTTTGATGCCATTATCTATAACAAATATAAACACAAAGTATTTAGCATTTTATTAAACAATTTTTAACGAGGCATAATTTAAATCCCACTAATTTTATTAAATTAATAACCCTCAATATTAATTTGGCAATCACAACAATTGAAATTTTAGTGGGCCAAGATCCATATTTCACCTCACTTTAAGTAAGTTTTGGCTTATCACCTAAAGTATGGTTATTTAGGTAGGTAACACTAAGTTTTGGCTTATCACCTAAAGTATGGTTATTTAGATAGGTAACATTTTACCAATTACATCTTATGTAACTCTTGGATAAATATAGGATTTGACATCACATGTCCTGGATAATTAAAATCCCATCTAATGCCCTAAGTCCAAAACCATTTTGATAACCTAGTTAAGTCTAACCATTTCAAACATATGGATATCACTATTATCCATCTTGTCTTACCTAGATGGCTTAACACACCCTGCTTTGGCAGAACCTATGTTTAGCAATCCAAGTCTTGACAAGTGTTGAATTATGGGAGGCATTTTAATGACTTAATATTAAGTGAGGGTTCTACTTTAATTTTATTTTATTGTTTATTATTATGTCGCATCACATACATAGCATAATAATAACACAATAAATGTGTCATAGCATGGCCCAAATCAAAATTAATCTTCATAAGCCAATATGAAGGTTAATGGTCAATCCTAGGTAATCTTCATCTCCATGGATTTCCTTAGATTGCCACGAATGGACTCCATCTTGAGCCTCCATCTTGAAACTCCATCTATCTTGACATTGGGCTTTGATTTTACATTACAAATTCCAATCTAAACTATTCTATTTCTACTAAATAAATAAATAAATTACAACAAATTGAAAACCGACACACAAGTCGTATTTAAAATTACAAACCCAAAATAAAATTAAATAAAACCTGCCAATCACATTGGTATAAAAGGGCCATGCTATGCATCATGCAATTCACACTAAACACATAAACATGATAACATAATTTCATTAAAGTTAAATTTTTATTATGACCAAAACGATATATGTGACGAAACAATTCAGGGTCAAGGGGTAGCACCCCTTGCGGGGTTCCAGGGGCAGCGCCTCTGGCAGGGTCCAAGGGGCAACGCACTTGGAGGCAATCCCTATGATACTAATTAATTTGTTCATAACAAAATTAATTAATTTTTATTTAACACTTAAACGGATTTATGAAATTTATTGATCTGTTCTAATCCAATCATCTTTATTTAACGATTAAACAAACCCTATGATATATATTAATCTATTCAAAACAAATTATCGCTGTTTAACATTTAAACAGTCCGTCACCTTAATAAAACCGAAACCAGTTTTATAGTATATCGTTTAATCATCTTAAAACAGAATACTAGATTCTTGTTAAATTGTAACAATAATTAAATTAACAACAATAGGTTACAAGAAACAGTAAACATATTAATCAAATTAACACGGTAAAAATGTTTAATCAAATAAAACCTCAAACACATTAATCTAATTAATGTGTAAATCGCATTCATGCATATCACATATACACAAAACCACATAAAATCAATTTAATTGAATTTGCAAGTCGCTCCAATACCACTGCTGGATTTTGTTAGATTTTATGATTCAAATAAGTAGTGAAAAAGTAGTATTAATTCTCACAAAACCCTCGCAGGATCCATGCAATTCGATTAGATTGATAAGAAAGTCATTGAATCTTACTAGGATGACAAAAGGGGCAAGATTTCTAAAAGGAAGATAGCGGCTTCACTCTGGTGACACCCTAACTTAAGCTTTTCATATTCGGGATCGGACTTAGACGTTGTTACTCAGAGCAATGCCTTCTGTAGGTATCCACACGAATAGGCTCTCTCAAAAATGAATTAGTGTGCTAGCACCCTCTCCTTGCAGTAAATGACACTTTCTCTAATTTTAGGGTTTTTAATGTTCTCGGCTTTTAGAATAAGAGAATGCCTTCTTGTTCTTCTTTTTGCTAGAAACCCTAAAATAGATATATATATATATATATATATATCTATTGACTTCGAGATAGAGTCAGATTTTAACTAGGGTAAAGTGTAATTCAAATATGATTCAAAGAATCTAGACAATGCCTGTAATTCGAATATGATTTAGAGAATCTAGATAATGTCAAATTCAATGAACCTACACATATCTAGTACATCGAATCTAGACATTATTAGGTTCATTGAACCTAGACACAGTAAACCCAAAATTCTTTTTTTTTTTTGTCTATTTTAAGTGTGCAACCCTGTAGGTTCGCATAACATTCGTAGTGGGCTTGAAATTCTATTTCTGGCCCATAAATCATAAGTGACCTCTAAGAAGACATTATGATTACCCAAGTTATGCGAATGTCAATAATCCGACATAACCTACTCCACAATAAGTATTAAAGTCCTTTTGTCACTAGATACCTTGATTGAACATAAGGCATGGTTATGTCATCCGTATACCATTCAATCATATTATTTCTCGATCTTAAGTAGACTGATATTGATAACCCTTATCAATTCATTCTAGTATGGCCATACATTTTACTTCAGTCTAACTTATCGAGGGGCCTATAGATATCTTTCTCATAATAAATGAGGGACAAATTCTTTCTTAATCACTCACATTCCTCACATGATAAACACTATATCCAACAACAATCCATTCCATCATCCTGTTAAAGATAATATTAGATTGTGTCAAAACATAGAACTTGTCATGTTGGAAACCATGGTGATTTCAGGTCAGAGGGCTAGGATACTACTATTGTAATGAGAATCACTTATGACAATTATCTATGCAGTATTCTCGTAGCGGGTTGATCCAATACATCATTTCTTAAATATGTATCTATAAGTTGACTTAGTATCTCATACACATGATTAGTAAAACGTAATCATCAGTCAAACTTCATACTAGTCTTCATTCATTATTATCCCAATAATAATGACCAACTAGGGATAATTTAGAATAGAATTTAATTTTCACCTAAGAGTTTTACTATCAACTCACATTCTTGATGACCGTAGGCAAAATTAACTATTCATGTAATTAGAATAAAAAACAATAATGAAAATGCCTCTTTATTAATAAAAGGCAAATGTAACAAAGTTAACATGTGGTCATTATATAATATGCCTAAGCCACATCACTAACAGTTTTCGGTATGAATAAGGTGGTGTCTCTGTATTATGATAACATTGCAGTGATAGCTAATGCTAAGAAACCAAGATTTCACAAGAAGAGTAAGCATATTCATTAGAAGTATCATGTAATAAAGGACTTCATTGAGGGTAGGCATGTTGTTGTATGCAAAATCGCATTTGAGGAAAATTTAGCTGATTCATTTATGAAAACACTAACTGCAAGAGTTTTTGAGAGGCATGTGGAGGCTATAGGGATGCAAGATATGTCATATTTACTCACTTAGTATAAGTGGGAAATTGTTAGACATGATGCCCTAAGGAATAAAATCTTGTAATATGTTTTTGGAGACATTTTTATTAATAAAGAGTTTATTTATTATTCATATACTAAATGTTGTCCTCTTTACGTTCATTTCTATTGAATGTATGACAAGCAAACAAAAGTCTAATACTATCAATCTAAACCTTTAAGAATCATGCATATGATAGATAATTATACGGAAGACATGAATCTTAAAGGTGATGGTTGAGGGAATAAAGTGGGGCACTTTATTCATGTTAAGATTGTTTTGTTATCCACATCCTTAATGGGAGATGGCTTATCTTGGTCATCAGAGTGGGACTCCACGAGTAGAAACATTTGTACATTGTCATAGGTGATGATGTACGATCGGAACATAACATTGAATTGATTTAGATTAACAATTCTATTTGTGTAAATCAATTCACTTTAGACAATCACATGTGTTGTGTCTTAATCCTGAAATGACTAATGGGCCCATATTCTTGACTTATGTCTTTTGATGTACCATGGGTGACATCTTGACTTTATGATGGTATGCATATCTATACATTAGAGACATGACCCTCGATTGCATAGACTTGTTATTTAGAGATATGGAATCCATGGCTCTTTTAGTAGAGTTAATGATATTCACTTATATGCATTATTCTATAATTAGAAGACTAAAATGCTCAACCATTTGGACACATTGGTGTAACTGAATGGTATATTGTCCTTGGATAGTAAGTTTTCCAATGGTATGATAACAGAACGTAAGATAAAAATAATCGAGAAGGTAAAAGAGAATTCATCTTTGAGCCGATTATGATTGTCCTATGGAGATGTGACACATTATGATATGTCATGGACGTTAGCTTACTTGAAGCTTTGTAATTTTATATAGTTCGAGATTACAGCTCTAAGCTTTTAGTGGAGTAACGTTAGAGTTGATAATTATAAAATATGTATCTAGGATATTGTATTTTATAATTATATAAGTTTAAACTATATAGGTCCAGCAGATTCCTTTTGCTATCTCATAATAAATCTTGTAACGATACGGCGTGTTTTTCTAACAAATTGGTGACTTATATTAAATTATTAGATTGCCTAAAATTTGAGTTGCTTGGATTTAATAATTCATGTTAGTTTATCGATTCAATTAATTTTGGGAATTAATTTTGAGAATTAATTTTGAGAATTAATTCAAGATAAACATGTTGAATTATCGTGGATAATATTTTATTTGTATGGGTTTATTTGTATGTGACTATCTTAATCAGATAACTTTTTTGTTGGATTATTTGAATTAAAATTAAGGCTCTATAAAGGATACCCAGATCAAATAAGATAAGATTTATCTAGTTAGTTGTGATTGGATCTATCGGATTAACTTGAGGAGTTCGCATCAGATTTGAACTCTATTATCGTGATGGCACGGTTGACCATGGTATACTAGTCATGGTCGACCGTGGCAGTTAAAGTCATAATCTGATTATTCTTTTTTGACTCTGAAACTAATCTTGACTCAAATTTTGAGGCCTTATCTTATAATGATTAACCCCAGGTCCAACCTATATAAATAAGGGGTGAGTTTTCTCAATTATTTAGATCAATTAAGAAGCATAGAGTGAGTACTCTAGTTTAAGAAACTCTGAAACCCCCTGAGGGCTACTATTTACCATCATGATCATTAGTTCTAGGTCTTCTTAATTAGTTGGAAAGATAGTCATTGGAGGAAAAGCTGAACTATGTGCAACCATCCACACTCCAATCGTGGATAGAGATAGCGAAGAAGACCAGTTGGTTAACGCTCTTCTAAAACATTCTTCTCTACATAGATTTAAGCCTACTTAGGTATACAAAGGTTAGTAAGATCTGTCATTAATTTATGTATATAGCATGTCAATCTTGTGTTTTTAAAAATACTCTAATTTTAAAAATTTTAGAATTCCACTGCGTACTCATTTTCCAACAATTATTACATTCAACATTGATTCTTCCATAAGAGGTTATTGTCCTGATCTAATTTATAGTGAGATTTTACTGAGATTTTGTAAAACAGGTTGAATGAACTGAGTTGGAATAGGGTTTGTTTGTTGCTGAGTGGTGTTTGGTATGACGGTGGTGCATGGTGGAGTAATATGTAGTCACCGATGGCTATGTGTGGTTTACATATTTTAAAGATGATTCCGTTTGGGATTGAAGGGACCTCTAAGAGCAGAGGATCTAATACCAAAATGAGTTTTGCAAAAGTTAAGAAACAGACGAGGGAAGAAGAATAGGAAGAAAGAAAAGAAGAAGAAGCTCAACTCATTGAGCATATTAAGGAATTAGTATACAATGAGCGTAGCTAATACATTGGCAAAAATTAGATGAGCTGACTATACACAAGGGAATTAGATTACGAACAATTAAAAAGAGAGAATAACTAATTAATCTGTATAAAAGAGAAAGCTTGTAATGCCCTGAAATTAATTAATGTTATTAGTGTGTAAAATGGTGGATTAGTGTGTCATAATGAGTATTTTAAACTTAATTTGATTATTTTGTGTAATTTTTAAATTAATGTTGTTTTTTATTATTTTAATGATTTTTAATCACTTTAAATTATTTTTGTTTGTTGTTTTAAATTTTGAAACAAAACAATTTGATAAATACCAAATAAGTCCTATTTGAAATCAATGCTCTGCTGCACACGGTTTTGTGCAGCTAATAGTCTCTCCCTCTCTTTATTAATTTCTCTCCTCTCTCTTTCTTCACTCAGCTCTCTCACTCTCTCTCGCTCGTCTCTCTCTCCTTTCTCTCTACCTCTCTTTCCCTCTTAATTTTTTTCAAAATTTTTGAAACAAAAATCAAGCCCAAACTTTGGGTCAGTGGATTGAAGGCTCAGGAATGTGATTTAGCACCTTTAAACACAATTTAAAGCTCCGATTCAAGGTTAGTTTTTAAATTTCAAACTTTTTCAAATTTTCAATTTTCTTTATATTTTGAAATCTAAGCTTATTCGAACTTAGAAAAGCTTTGATCTAAGTTAGAGAAATTCAAAACAACTAGAATATAAGCTTCGTTTGATCAAAAGCGGATTTAAATCAAGATTTTTTATTTTTCTCTATTTTTCTCCATTTTTGGGATTTTTCAAAATTTTGTGTAAAACTTGTTTTAATGCGTTAAAAAGTAATCTACTATATTTTTCTATCAACTATGATTATTATCCATGCCGAGGATTTAAGAAAACAGGTTGAAATTGAAGATTTGGGCTGGGGGAAGTTGAAATCTGTGTCTAGAAATTTTTAGAATTTTCCAGTTCGGTAGGTCGAACTTGATGTTTGGTAGACCGGATTCATGAGTTTGGTAGGCTGAACTTGAAAATGTTTGGCCGACTGGACCTGATCTTTCGGCAAGCCAAACTGTACAGTTCAGCTAGCCAAACCAGGGCGACCGACAGGCCGACCGGCATTGTGGAATTTTATGATTTTTCATCTGTTTTTGCTATTTTGAACCCCAATTGAGATTTTAACCTTATAAAATTATTTTATAAACTTAAATGGCACACTAGGACACCATGAAATAGTTTAACAACATAAGATACCTTAAGCTAGATACTAATAGACTTAGTTATTACACATTTAAGGTTGTTCGTGGTTCTGCAGAGCTAACATGTGGCGGACCGGGATTACGGTGTGGGACGCCGACACAAGTACCCAGGTAGGACTTCTACCTCTTTTCTTTGGTAACCGGGTTTTAAAAAGATTTGGCCTCAAAAGGATGTTTATCAAAATGTTTTCAATGAATGATTGAAAAGGGTTTTTAAATGACTGTTTTCCTAAACAGTAGACTAAGGTGATTTTTAGAATAAACCCCATAATGAATGCAAATGAAATTATTTGGTAAAAAGAGATTTTTAATAATTATAGAAGAATATATATATATACGGACATGATGCCATATTAGAGATCGGGTCGTGTAGCGTGCGACCTTGAGGGCAGGTCCCAAAACCCAACTGGGCCACTATGGTGGTGTTACATATATGGTTTGCCTAGGAAAAAGAAAATGTTATTATTTCTGGTCAACCAGTAAATAGTTTTGGTAAGATTGATTTTATTAAATTCTATTTATTTGTTTATTTAAGTCTATTTTCTAATTACTTCCTGCATTATGAAAATTTCCCTTTCAAAATTAAATGTTTTTAAATTTATAGTCCTACTGAGCCTTACGCTCACATTTTATTTGTTTTAAAAACCTTTTCCCCTAGGTAGATTTTAGCTTAGGTTTGAAGAGGAGTCTACAGATAAGACACACGGGCAGTAAAGGAATAAAGTAGGTTGTTTAAATTATAAAAATCAAGGCATATAATTTTCTAACCCTCTCCTTATTGAACTATGGTTGTAACATAATATTATCAGTACTATATGTATGTACAAAATATGGGTCAGTGGGACTTATTCTCATTTCTTCTTTTTTCTTTATTTATTTTTCTCATTTTTTTAATTAACAGAATACTTGCTCTAATAAGATTTTAAATTATCATAGTTTTTCATAATTAATTAATTTCTTAATTCATGTTTTTAATCAAATTTTTACTTAATTATTTTAAATAACCTGCCACGTCACCTCCTGTACTCCGGGGCGTGACAAAGCTATAATATAGGGGCTGTCAGAGAAGAAACTATGAGTCATTATTTACTTTAACATCCACTTTACAAATGGTGTAGAGATACAATTGAGAGTAAGAATCCTTAACTTGCTCTAACTGTTAGACTTAATGCCCTGAGATTTGAACAATGTTACTGTTTTTGGAGACATTTGATTGATAAAGAATTTATCATTTATATCATATACAAAATTTTCCTCTTTATATTCATTTATGGTGAATGTATGAGAAGCAAACAATACTTTAAGACCGTCATGCTAAACCTTTAAGCTTGTACATATGATAAATAGATTTTACAGAAGACATGAATCTTAAAGTGATAGTCTAAATATAAAAAGTCTGTAATTTAGGGAATAAAGTTGGACATTTATTCATGTTAAGATTGTTATTTTATCTACATTCCTAACAGGAGATGGCTTGGCTTGGTCGTCTAGGCAAGACTTCATGAATAGAGACATTGTTACATTGTTATAGGTGACAATATATTGGATCGGGACTAAAGATGAATTGGTTTAGTTAATAATTTCATTTGAATAAATTATTTAACTTTAGATAATTATATATGTTACATTTTAATCCTAAAATAGATTAATGGGTCTATATTCTTAACTTGTTTCTTTCGATATTCCAAAGGGTCGCATCTTGAATTAAATGAAGGGGTAACCATACCGGTACATTATAGACATGACTCTTTAATGACGTAGACTCGTTATTCATAGATATAGAATCCATAGCTTTTTTGTAAATTTTGATGTATCCTCTTATAGGTATTATCTAGAATTGAAAAACTAGAGCGTTTAGTCATTTGGATACATTTGTGTAATCAAATGGTTTACTGTTTGTATTAGTTATGAATAATAAGTATTGCAATGGTGAGAAAATGGAACAGAAGATAAGTATTATAGGGAAGGTAAAATAGATTTTATCCTTAAACCAATTATGAATATCCTATGGGAATGTTGCTCATCATAGTATGTCTTGAACGAAAAACTTATTAGAGTTTCATAATCTTGTATATAGTTTGAGAGAACAGCTCTACACTTTTAGTGGAATAGTTATAGAGCTGATAATTGTAAAATGAGTGTGTCAATGATATGCTATTTTATAATTATAGGAGGTTGATCGATATATATCTATCAGGTCTCCTTTGCTAGCTCATATATTTTCCTATAACGATACGATATGTTTTTCCAACAAATTAGTAACTTATCTTAATTCTATGATAGACTCATATTCGGTTGATTGGATTGTGATAATTCATATTAGTTTATTGGTTGAATTAGTTTGTGAATTAGTTCAAAATAAACATGTCCAATTATTTATATCTATTTTATTTAATATGAGATTATCGGTATATGACTGTTTTAATCAAGTAACTTTTGCATTGAGTTATTTTAATTAAAACTGAGACTCTATGAAAGATTTTCCCATGTTGAATAAAATAAAGAACATCCATACTAAGTAGGACCGGCAGGCTAGTGACAAGGTTCGACCGATCGATTCAAGACAGACGGTAGGTGGCTTGTGAGAACCAACAGATCGGTGCACGTAATTATAGTTACGTGTTTTGATGTAGATTTTGACCCAATTACGAATTTAGAAGCCCTGTTTGAGTAGAATTGATGCCCTACTAGCTACTATAAATAGGATATTTGTTTCTATTGTTATTAAGATCACTACAAAAATTTAAAGAGAAAAACTCTGAACTCCCATAGAATTATTTTTCAACATCAAGGACTTTAATTCTTGGTTTTTCTTATGGTTAGAAGGAGACATTACCGAGACGAGAATTGAACGCAATATGCCCACTCGCATTCCAATCGTAGAAAAGAGAATAGCAAAGAAGACCAGTTAGTTGAAACTCTTTTGGATGTGATTCTTGTGTAGCAATTCTGTCGAATTATTTTCTACCAGAAGTGCGGTTCCCGATTCACCAAGATACGAAGATCTTTGATTAATTTATGATACATAGGAACTCTAACTCGTTTTATGGAAAAAGCTTTTGTAAAAATTTTTAAAATTCCGTTGTGTATTCATTTTTAACACTAACCTCCCCATGTACAGTCCAAGTCTATCTTCTACGTCAGTAATGGCTTTGAATCCATGATTATTCAATTAGTCTTGTATTTCTTATGTAGAATCCAACATAGTCACTTATGGGTTTATCTTCTTTTAAATTTAGGACAGGTAAGATCTCTTTTTTTCATGTAGCTTGAGTCTTCATGCAAATCTACATAATTTTTTTTTTTTGGATATTTGGGAATGGAAGAGAATACACAGTAGAAGACGACGAAGAAGAATAGGGTGCTTTGTTTATATTAGGTAATTATTTATTTGAGTGTTGGGTTAGGGAAATTTCTCGTTTGCCATGGTATTTGTGCTTCAATTCTATTCGTTGAGCACATGTAAGATCTTTTTGGGTCTGATTTCTTGTTATATGAGAGAGATCTAAGTTGAATGAGAGAAAGACGGAAGAGATGAGAGAGAGAGATTTTAAGGGTATAATTGTTTTTTCCTTTTCTATGAAGGTTATTCAAGTCTTTTTGATGTAAAAGCAAGTCGCATGATGGGTCACATTCGCATTTCTGTTAGAAATGTGACCAATAGCGACAGATATTCTGCAAGAAGGTATTTTGCAAGGTTAAAATATTGTTGGAAATTGTCACCTACTATTGTCACCTACTTTGTTTAGGGATCATCTATGCAAATTACCCTCTTCATAAATTTCCATTTTCACTTTGTCCCCGATTTTATAAGATTGATCAAAATGCCTACTGCTCTATAGAAATTGGTTGATCTGGCATATCAATAAAGATAAAAAATTATATTAAAATTCTAACTAAATGTAAAAAGAGACGTTATCATTTTAGTATTCTATGTTTTAAAAAAACATCTTATTGGTACCTTGATGTTTGGAAAATATCAAAACTCTAACCTTGGATAACGTCTCACGTCACTTGAAGTCCAAATCGCCAAACCCATAGCACCGCTTGTTATTCTTTTAAAAATTGCACATTCAATGACATTTATTTTTTTTCCTCTACCTGAAAATTTGTCATGCAAAACTCAGATAAGAAAAAAAAAGAAAGAAAATAAAAAATAAGAATAATAAGTGACCTTTTTTCCAATTTCAAGAGAAAAACAAGAAAGAGGTGGATTTTTTTATTTTTGATTTGCCGAATTAGAATTAGGCTAAACATTACACAAGTAGGCTTACGTAAAATTCCATCCCAATTCCCCCACCCGCTCTAGTTTCAAGTCCTTGAGCTCTATATTAGCTTTGACATTAAAGCATTGTCTAATAATGATGGCACAAAAATCCTCCTCCAGCAGTAGCACGATGACGACAAAATGGAGGGTGAAAGGAAAATTTTTAGGTTGAGCGGCAAGGAAAAGGGATGGTTGTTATAAATATGGTGGGGAAAAGGGCAAGTGGATTTTCGTGGACCAATAAGCGAGGGTTCTATAGGGAAGGCCACTGGGGTTGGTGGTGTCCATGGGAATGCAAGGATGGGTACGAGTCGTCAAGTTTTTTTTAATGATTATTTTAATTTTTGTAGATTGAATTAATTTCTTTATTTATTTTCAAATGATTAACCTCTTTTTCCGTTAAATTAAATTTTAGTATTTTGAAATGGGTGCCACGTTAGCAAGTACGTTAGTATTATAGTAAGAAATGGATGCAAGTGGTAAGTTGATATGTTTTCTAAAAGTAAGGAGGCATTTTAGACAATCTTGAAAAATTAGGGGTATTTGAAAATAGGTTCTATAAGTTGGGGTGTTTGTGAAAATAATTCTTTAAGAAATCAACCCATGAACCAATAAAAAGTGAGTGAAATTTAATAAGCCAAATTAGTATATTTCAAATAAACTTAAATTAATAACCTAAGTCTATAATGTAAAATGAAAAATTTATACACCCTTTTTATAATCTCAACTAAGTCTAATAAATTCAAAACACAACCAAATCTTATGTAAGAAAAAAAATGAAATAGCTTAAAAAACCATAAAAACTCACTAAAAAAAAACCTAAAGATAAGTAAGTTTCTCAAAAGCTAAAGGCAAATGATGGTGACGTTTGGTGGGGGTTGGGAATGTTTTCAGAACTTGGTGTTTGTTTCCCGTATGGATTTTGGATTCCATCAAATTTAAGTACAAAACCTTTTTTTTTTTTTTAATTTGTCAAATTGTTAGATGATTTCCTAAAAACTATAAAAAAAAAAAACCTTAAATGATGACTGTTTTAAAGAAATCTATGTACGTGTTTCCGAAACATGAACACCTAATGACGTGTTTTTCATTTTAGGGATATTTTACTTATGGCTATTTTCAGAAAAGAATTATCTTATCTATATGGTCTATTAATAAACAATTCCTAGTAGTGTCTTGTAGAAGCAAGTTTTCACTTTACTACATGTACACTTTTTAATGCCTGCCATTTTTTTTCTATAGACATTTATGTTAATTTAACATTAAAACATGATATTTTACATGCTATTATTATTTATATTAAGTAAATTAATATTTTGTTTAGTAATATCATTGGTGACAGCCACAAGGAATTTATGTGCTTGGAATGTTTATGTCAAAAATGATGATAAACATAAAGTATTTATTGTTTTTTTTTTAATTTTTAACTTGCACTAAATCTATAATCTTTATAATAATCTAGAATTATACATGCCCTAGAATTATATTCTTGACAATGATATAAATTTTATTGCATATTTTCTCATTTTTATAGCATCTATGATGTCATGATAATAATGTGTCAAACAATATTTTTATCGGGTTCTAAATACATATATGTGATTGTTGTGCTTAATTTTATAATATGATATAATTATTATATTATATATATGTACACACACGTACAACAACTGTTGCCGTGAAAGAAAATGAAAAAAAAAAAAAAAAAGAAGCCTACTTAACTTAGGACCACTGCACACATATTATTCATATCCTTTTTTGTTGCCTCCATCCTTTTTGCAGTTCTTTTATGCTTTTATGCTCTCTTTTCTTCCTCAAACCTCATGCACTATTAGTTTGAAATTTTGTTTTCTTCAAATTTTCTCTCTCAAAGAATTCAAGAACACAAGATATGAATTTGTTTATGTGTATGCTGTTTTGGTTTCATTAATAGATATATTTATAGTTATGTGCCCTTGGTGTGAGTAGGGTTTGAAATTTGGGATATGTTGTTAAATTAGAATACATGCATTTTTTGTTTCAATTATAGAATTTTTGTGATATTGCATGAACATGATGATTTTAATTTTTAGGAATGTTTAATTTTATGATATTTACGTTATATTTAATTTTTAGGGTTGCATGGGTTGGGTACAAATTTAACATAATTTTTGTTATTGGAATGTGATATGAGAGTTTTAGGGTTTGCTTATTTAGTAAATTCCTGGTAATATTTTGAATCCAAATGATTTTATTTTGCTACGATTTCTGGATATGATGTTTAAATATATGCTACAAACATTTTATATTTTTATAAATTTTCATTCAATATATTTTGAATGTTATGAGCTTTCAATTGAACACTGCTCGCGAATTTTTATTTGCTAGTAGATTTGTATGTGTGTTTTATAAAGTTTGTTTAATAGGGCCAAAAATGTCTCTTGATTTTGTAAAACAACTGTAATCATTGTTGATATGTTAATTAAGTGTGTGTAAATTTTGAACTTCATATCTTTATTATGCTTTAAGATAAAATCCGTTGATCATCAGTGGTTAGAAATGTATACCTGATATAATTTATATAATTTGTGAGATAATAAATCATGCTTTTAAATGTGTTTTTCATAATTTCTTATTTTTCTACATGTCACATAAAATCCTCAAAAGCATATCATGCATATTTGATTTTATAAAAATGCTTAAATGAAGAGTGTTCGTTGTTTAGTATGTCTAATGTTAATATTAACTCTGAATTCATACATGTGTTTTGAGTTAGTTTGAATTTATTTGGAGCTAAATTTTAGATATGTTATGATTTTATGTGTCTAATATGTGTAGGAATTTTTGTAAATTATTTTATCACATAAATGTTTTAATCTATAATTTTTAATTAGGACTGCTCATTGTCCAAGTTTTGTTGGCAGATTTTATAGTATTTATTATGTGATTTATTTAAATTATCAAATAAAATTTTTATGGTTAAAGAAAAATTTTAGAGTTATGTAGATGTGTTACCTTTATTTTGTTGGAAAAATAGTACATAGCGGAATTTTAAAAATTTTTATATCAGAGTATTTTTCAAAACACAAGTTTGACACGCTATATGCATAAAATAACCAAATCTTACTAACCTTGTATATCCTGAAAAGCTACCGCAATTAGTGAAGAGAAGTAACGTTCCAAAAGGACCTCAACCAACTGGCCTTCTTTGCTATTCTCTATCTACAATTGGAGTGAGTGTGGGCTCACACGTATACCTTTTCCACCAGGCGACTCTTCTTCCAACCAATTGAGAGAACTCAAAGCTATTGTTCGTGATTTGTGAACAAGAGCTCTCAAGGAGTTTTCAGAATCTCACTAGTAGAGTTTCACTTTTAATCTCTCAATTGATCTAAATGATAAAGAGGCTCACTCTGCTTTTATAGAGGGTGGGCCCATGAGTCAGTCCTTATCTGATAAGGCCATAAAAATTCAAATCAGAATCAAATTCGAATCAATATCTAATGAAATCCGCATAAAAACACATGATCTTTTTATCATGCGATTAGCATGTCGATCTGTCTAACTGGCACGCCAAACTTGCCCCATTAGTTGGGCCAAACCTGAGGATCAGCATGTAGAACCTATGATAAAAATCTCAATGAATCTTTTGTTTTCCACCCAAGATTCTACAAGATAAAGTCTCAGTTTTAATTTAAATAACCCAATAGAAAAGTTATCTAATTAAAACAACTTTATCTAGATAATATCTAGGAAAATAAATGAATTTATGATAATCCAACAAGTTTATCTTAAATTAATTCAAAATTAATCCAACCGATAAATAGACATGAATTATCTGTTCTTGATAATTCAACAACTTTATCTTGAATTAATTTTGTCACAAAATTAATTCAACCGGTAAACAGACATGAATTATCTAATTTTATCTAATTTCAGCCAATTTGATAAATCTGACATAAGTTACCAATTATTGGAAAAGCACGTCGTGCCGTTACAAGATTTTTATGAGTTAGCAAAAGGGACCTAATGGACCTATATTGTTCAAACTCCTGATAATTATGAAACCCAATATCCCATATATACATTTCATAATTAACTACTCCAATGCTACTCCACAAAAAGCTTAGAGCTGCACTCTCAAACTATATAGAATTACGAAGCCCATATAGCTAAGTCTCCATGATTTATCATAGTGTATCATCCATAGGATTATCCATAATCAGTGTTGATGCTTATCGAGTTTCAGCGTCGGATCAATACCACGTGCAGAGGCGCACGGTGTATTGCTCTTCCCTGTTCGTCTCTGCCAGATCTAGTCGACCTGCAATAAGAGAAGGACGCCTCGGAGGCAAGAAATGGTCAGTAAACATGACAAGGGCTCTCCAATGCTTAAGATAGGGGTTGCTCGGTAGAGGTCAAGAACCAGTTAGATGGGAAGGATCTTTTTTTTAGAATTCAATAAATGCGTCATGTTTTTAGGCTACCACTTAGACCAAGTGTTAGGTGGGTTTTGACTACAACATGAGTGTCACATCATGGCGTGTCAGGTGGCAAGTGACAAGTGTCATGTCCCTCCACCAACGGATGAATTCCCATCTGACGGTAAGTTGTTTGCCATTTGTTAGCCAGTGATGCGAATAGCAGTCTACTTTAGCAGAAGAATAGTTTGACTTGAGCTGGTACGAGCTCGAGGAGGCAGCCTGGGGAGATGTAGCCCAGGGGTCCCTGAAGAGCACCTTAGACTAGACACCTAGTGTCATGGGGATCAGTTATGAGCTCCTCGTATTGTCAAGCTGTTTGGCCGACCACCTAGAGTTTAGCTCCTTGGCGGTGGTGCCGAGCTCACCCTCAACAGTAGCCCCCCAGTTCACCTGGTCGGTGTCCATCCGGCCGGGTGGACTATGCTAATTGGTTGAGGTCAGCTCAGAAATAAAAGGTCAAGCGGTGTCCCAAGGCTGTGATAGGAGAAGGGTTGCACAGATTTTTAGGGGACACTTGTCAGTCTGCGATCGATTGTGCCGCCTGTTAGGTGTAATGATCGTGCCTCTTTGTTTTTCATGCCCAGGTTTCCCATCTAAAATGGCTATAAATAGGCCTCTCTTTTTTGTCAATTTCCACATGCGACCAAAGTGATTTCCCCTTGTTCTTGAGTTTTAGCTGTCGAGCTATAGTTAACAGCCCAAGAACTCTTCGTTCCTAAGCTTTCCTGTACCCGAACAGGTAATTTCCTAAGGAGTAGGAGAAAATGAGTAACTTGTCAGATTCCGAGAATATTAATATTTCTTGGTCGAAAAGTAGTCTTGAGGTCGATACACCTTTCGTGGAAATCGACATCGAGAGCTTTTCCTCAAAGTAGGACGAAGCTGACCGGTTAGCCGAAATACTAAGGGTCGACTCCTAGACCGTTCCCAAGCAGGAGTTCCTTAACCTACTAGATAAGGAGCATCCTGTAAGGCCATATAGGGCGAGGACCCATATATCAGAGCAGCAACCACTGGCACGTCCCGAGTTACTGTCTAAGAATGAGTCGGGCTGGAGGCCATAACAAATGCTCCGAGCACCTTTGGTAGGGACTTTAGGGCCCCTATCCTGGTTGTTGGCAGGGTAACTATCAACATCTCTGATGAGGAGCAGAGAGTCAAGGAGGCAGGACTAACTAAGAGCCCCCTAAAGGATGAGAGGATTAAGGTCACTCGAGTCTGAGGAGTGACTGCTTACTGGATTACCTGGCCTGGGCAGATGTCAACAACGACATACACTAGCACCATGACAGAGTCTCGGCTGGAGGACCTACGTGCCAAGTTTGACATCTCGGACGACATCATCCTCATCACGCTGGAGGAGGATGACTCCCCTTTGACTCCACCAGAGGGGTATATTACCCTATACGTGGAGTTCTTTTGAGCTGGGTTGTGCATGCCTCCTCATCCTTTTCTCCGCCGGGCACTAAATGATCTAAACGTGTGCCCAGCGCAGCTTAACCTGAATAGTTACAGGTCACTGATTGGGATGCATATATTATAGAGGTACTACCGGCGTACCGAGATGCCGTGGGAGACATTCAAGTAGGTCTATAAAATGAAGAAGCTTGCCCAACAGTCCGGGTGGTACTATGTCACTGGCTTTAGGAAAGACTTTATCTTGGGCAACCCCGACTCGGATAAACTCTGGAAATATGAGTGGTTCTACGTCAGGGACAATTACTTAGCCCGAGCCAGTGAGGCCATCCTTGAAGACCAACGTGCCTCGAGAACCTTTGATAATTGGCACGTATGGAGTAAAAAGCCATGATTACCGAGCCATGTCATCAGGGCGATCGAAGTGAAACTCCTTCAGCCAACCAGACTATGGTGCCTTCCTTAGGAGATACCCTGAGGAGGCGATTAAACTACCGTCTGCACATTCTCGATCACCTCGGGGATGCTGTCCCTCCGAAGGACTTTTTATCGAACCTCCGAAGGGAGGATTTCCAAGGGTTGTCTAAGGCAGCCTTCCACATGGCCGCCCAAGTAAATGCTTGATTGCCTGCTTCCTTTCTTTTCATTTTCCTTCTTTACTACATTCCAAGGTGATCAGTTTCATTTTTCTCAGACGAGTGCCCTCATGCACATGACTTATGCCACCGGCTTGAAGCAATTCAACCTCAAGAAGGAGAGGCATAAGAAGATCTTCCTTAGGTGGAAATGAGTCGAGAAGAAGCTCAGTGAGAAAATCACCGAGCTAGATCAAATCAAGACGTCCCTTGCTCAAGCCGAGGAGGAGGCGAAGGAGGGGAAGGAAGAGGGCGACCAGGTGAAGGCAGAGGCCGAGGAGGCGAGGAGATCTGTTGCTCTACTCAGGGGTCAACTGGAGGACTCTCAGGCAGAGAACAGGCGATACTTGGAGGAGCTCCCTGACCGGTTTGCCTAGGCCATGGAGGAATTCAAGGCATCCCCGGAGTATGCCGACTGCTACTACTTCAAAATGACCGACCTTCAGGACCATCTGATCAGGCAGCATCCCAAGGCAACAGGTTTCGATTAGTCCTTTATAGTCAAGCCCGAGCAGGGTGCAGCTCAGTAGCCAACAGAGAAGGTCGTCGAAGTGGACACCAATGATGACGGGGATGAGCAAGGCATTGGCGACGGCGAGGACAATGCTGGGGATGGGTCCTAGACTTAATGTGTATTTTGTTTTTTGTACCCGAGCTCAGGAGGTGCCCGGTTAATTGTACCTCCCCACTCTTTTTTCTTTTTAATGAAAACTTTTTCCAAGTGCGATCATTCTCAGATAGATTTTTCAAATTTTAGTGAAGAGATCCTCGAGAACACAATTTTAACCTTTGTTTCGCCAAGTTAACATAGACTCCAAACAGAGTTGATTAGGGAATCTAGACTAAGTTGGATGTTCCCGAGGAGAGACATTCCTAAACTTAGTTCTCCGAGCTCCTCTTTTGAGTCCCATTGTTGCCAAGTTTCAAATCTCAATAGTTAACAAGTTAATCCAAGTAGTGTGTCCCAACTCTCAGCCGGGCAGAGCACAATAGCGTGTGATAGCCCATTACCCTGTTGCCCCCTAGACTTGTTTAAGTTTAAAAGAAACTTGTATAAGTCTAATAGTGATCGGGAAATTTATGCTAAGGCGACTTAATTAGGGCAGTCTACGTGGCAACAGACATCATTGACTAATACCTACTCAGCCCCCCAGCCCAGTCAAGTAGGACGGCTCTCTGTGTTTGGGAGTTATGGCCTGGTCCTCTTGGCTAGAGTTATGGCCCCTCTTCGAGATTTATTTCTTAAACAAGAATTGCTCAGCGAAATAGTGTAGGAATTTACATTTCATTGATATGTTGTATTTACATTCTAGTCCTATTCAATAGGTCTAGTTACAAAAGAACGTAGCCAAAGGTCAAAAAGTGTTTCTGGCAATAGTTAACAAAAGAATCTTTTAAGTAGCTTGGCATTCCAAAGATGACCGAGCAAGTTGCCGTCTATGTCAGATAGCCTGTAAGTTCCTGGCCATACAATGTCTACAACCTTGTATGGTCCGTCCTATTTTGGACCAAATGCTCTAACCCTAGGTTGTGGAACTGTGACCTTCTTAAGTACCAAATCTCCAACTTTGAAGCTCCTCGGTTGGACCCGTTTATTGCAGTACTGGGCAACAACTTGGTTCCGAGCTGCATTATAGATCACTGCCTGGTTTCTCTTTTCTTCAAGTAGGTTGAGCTCAGACATCATGACCTCAGCGTTTCGAATTTCATTATAATGCTCGACTCTGAAGCTCGGTTGTCCCACCTCAGCAAGGATGACAACTTCCGCCCCATATACGAGCGAGAATGGTGTCTCTCTAGTAGTAGTCTAGGCAGTTGTATTGTAGGCCTAGAGCACCTTTGGGAGCTCGTCAATCCATGCTCCCTTGAGGCCCTCGAGCTTCTTCTTCAAGTTATCCTTGATTGTTTTATTGATTGCTTCCACTTGTCCATTGCTCTATGGGTAGCTCAGGGAAGAGAAAACTTTCCTAATGCCGAGTTGTTCACACAGGCAAAGTAGACTTGCCACTTCGAATTGTTTTGCGTTGTTGGTCATGATAGTGTGCAGGATTCCAAACCGGCAGATGATATTTTTCCATACGAAATTGATACATTTTGCCTTGGTCATATTGGTGCATAGCTCCACTTTTACCCACTTGGTGAGATAGTCATTAGCCACGATGCAATACTTGAATTAGGATCGGGCTGGCAGAAGGGGCCTGATCTAGTCGATGGCCCATTTAACGAAAGGCCATGCCGGTGTAACTGAGGTTAGTGGCTCGGCATGGTGTCTGGGCACCTTGGCGAACTGCTGGCATTTGATGCATTTTCGTGTGAAATCCTTGCAATCTTGTTCCATGGTCGGCCAGTAGTAACCCTGCCGGAGACATTTTTGGGCCAAAGACTGCCCCCCAGAATGATTTCCGCATACGCCTTCGTGGATCTCCTTCATTATATATTCAGCCTCCTTGAACCCTACGCACTTAAGGCATAGGATGGTGTAGCCATGCTGATATAATTTTCCACCGATCATTCGGTACCTGCCCACAATCGAATTGCCCGACGACAAAGAGGAAGCATGTTGGATCTACAATAGCTCAAAATGTTGACGCTCACCAAGTTCTGGCATCGGATCAACACTACATGTGGAGGCGCATGGTGTTTAGCTCTTCCCTGTTCATCTCTGCTTGATCTGGTCGACCTACAACAAGAGGAGGGATGCCTCGGAGGCAAGAAATGGTCACTAAACAAGACAAGGGCCCTCCGATGCTCAAGGCAGGGGTTATTCAGCAGAAGTCAGGAACCAGTTAGGTGGAAAGGAGCTTTTTTTTAGAATGCAATAAATGCGTCCTATTTATAGGCTACCACTTAGACCGAGCGTTACGTGGGTTTTGCCCACAGCACGAGTGTCACATCATGGCATGTTAGGTGGCAAGTGAAAAGTGTCATGTCCCTCCATCGATGGATGAATTCCCATCTGACGGCAACTCATTTGCCATTTGTTAGCCAGTGATAGCGTAGCAGTTTACTTTAGCAGAATAACAGTCTGACTCAAGCTGGTACCTAGCCCAAGGAGGCAGCCTGGGGAGATGCGGCCTTGGGGGCCCTGAGGAGCACCTCGAACTAGACACCCAGCATCATGGGGATTAGTTATGAGTTCCTCATACCATTTGCCGAGCTATTTGGCCGAGCACCTAGAGTTTAGCTCCTTGGCGGTGGCGCTGAGCTCACCTTCAACAATCGGCTTAAGGACAAGTTTTGTCTTACCTTCTCAATTATTTTTATCTTACATTCTGTTATCTTACCATCACAAAACTTACCATCTAAAGACAGTACACCATTCGGTTACACCTATGTATCCAAATGGTTGAGTACTCTAGTTTTTCAATTACAAGATAACGCATATAAGAGGATATCACTACTCCTAAAGAGGAGCTATGGATTCTATATCTATGAATAATAGGTCTATGCTATCAAGAGTCATGCCTCTAATGTATGGGCATGTGTACCACTATTAAAATGTAGGTGTTATTCTTTGGTACATCAAAAGACACAAGTCAAGACAACGAGCCTACTATTCATCTCAGGATTAAGATACAATACAAATGATTGTCAAAAGTGAATCGATTTGCCAGAATAAAATTATTAATCCAAATCAGTTCACTGTATGTCCTGATCCAACACATCGTCACCTATGACAACGTGCCAATGTTTCTATTCACAGAGTCCATCTCCGATGGCTAAGACAAACCATCTTCCAATAGGGATATAGACAACATAACAATCTTTATATGAATAAAGCGCCCAACTTTATTCCCTCGATTGCAGAGCTTATGATTTAGACCATCACCTTAAAAATCGTGTCTTCAACATAATTTGTCCATCATATACCCAATTCTTAAAGGTTTAGATCGATAGTCTTATACTATTGTTTGCTTAACATACATTCAACAAATATGAACATAAACAGGATAAGATTTAGTATATAAATAATAAATAGATTCTTTATTGATAAAAATGTCTCTAAAAATATATTATATTTTTACTCCTTAGGGCAAACATGTCTAACAATCTCTCACTTGCACTAAGTGAGTAAATATGACAAATCTCGCATCCCCATAGCTTCCACATGCCTCTCAAAGACTCTTCCAGTAAGTGTCTTCATGAATGGATCAGCTAAATTGTCCTCTGATGCGATTTTGCAGACCGTGACATGCCCGGCCTCGATGAAGTCCTTTGTCGCATGATACTTTTGATCAATATGCTTACCCTTCTTGTGAAATCCTAGTTCCTTAGCATTAGCTACCGCCGCACTGTTATCACAATATAGTGATACCACCTTATCCATGCTAAGAACTACGTTAAGATCCCTAAGGAACTTGCAGAGCTATACTGCTTCTTTCGAAGTGTCACTAGCTGCTACATACTTGGCCTCTGTCGTTGAATCCGAAATGCAATCTTGCTTTACATTTCTCCAACTGATGGCACCATTGCCCAAAGTAAACACAAATCCTGAAGTTAATCTCTTAAAATCTAGACATGATTGAAAATCTGAGTCATTATATCCTAGAGGAGTTAAGTCCTCGCCCGAATACATAAGCATATACCCTCGAGTCCTTTTCAGGTACTTGAAAATATGCTTTATTGCAACCTAGTGGTTTGGTCCTAGATCCGCCTCAAATTGACTTACAATCTTGACCACATAACTAATATCCGATCGTGTGCAAAGCATGGCATACATAAGACACCCACTGCCGAAGCATAAGGCACCTTCTTCATTTATTCTTTTTCTTCATCAGACTTTGGAGAGCCTTTCTTAGAAAGAGTAATTCTATATCTAGATGGTTGCCCACCCTTCTTGGAATCCTACATTACAAACCTCCTGAGAATCTTATTTATGCAGCCAGCCTAGGACAAAGCTATCATTTTGTTCTTCCTATCCTGAAAGATTTGGATACCTAGAACAAAATTAGCCTCACCAAGTCTTTCATGTCAAACTGCTTCATCAATCATAATTTGACCGATGACATTGCTCCAACGTCATTGACAATTAACAGAATGCCATCAATATAGATTAGTAGGAAAACTACCCTCCCATCCTTAATGTGTTTGTACACACATGGTTCATCCACATTTTGTGAGAACCCATAAGTCTTGATCACTTGATCGAATCGTATGTTCCAAGAACGGGAAGCCTGCTTAAGTCCGTAAATTGACTTTAGTTGCTTACAAACCTCACCTCTTGACCCCTTGACTTTGAACCCGTCTGGTTGTTAAATGGACTCATCAAGATAGCCATAAAGAAAAGCCATCTTGACGTCCATCTACCAAATCTCGTACTCGAGAGCGACAACTATAGACAAGAGAATCCGGATGGGCTTAAGCATGGCTACAGGCGAAAAGGTTTCCTCATAATCGATTCCTTTATTTTGCATGTAACCCTTAGCTACTAGTCTAGCCTTAAAGGTTTTGACCTTTTCATCTACTCCCCTTTTCCTCTTTTAGATCCACTTACACCATATGGGTTTACCCCTCAAAAAGATCCACAAGCTCCCAGACATGATTAGTCTCCATAGACTTCATCTCTATATCATGGCCTCTGTCTAGAGTTTTGAATCAACATCCTTCATAGCCACTACGTAAGTATAAGGATCCTTGTCATGTTTATCTGGTTCAGCCAAGAAGGCCTCCCTATTGAACATATACCTCTCGGGTTAACACCCGATTCTCTCACTACGTCGAAGCCCTTTAGGTTGTTGTTTAGGTTCGTTTGATTTTACACTGATTAGAATGGTTTCATTCGAAACCTTTGGAGTGATTGGCTCACTTCTTAACTCCTTAAGCACCACTTTGTTTCGAGTTTTAAAGTTGTCCATGAAACTTTCCTCAAGGAAAGTTGCATTAGTTGAAGCTATGACTTTATTTTCCTTTGGGTTATAAAAATAACCCCCTTTAGTCCCTTTTGGATATCCTACAAACATGCAAACTTCTAAACATGCTTCCAACTTATTCGCATCCATAAACAAGACATGAGCCAGACATCCCCATATGCGAATATCGTTTAAGAATGTCTTTTTGCCCATCCATAACTCGTGAGGAGTTTTAGGGACTAATTTTGAAGGCACATTGTTCAAAAGATAACA
The DNA here is from genome assembly GCA_946598075.1 of Artocarpus hirsutus. NCBI lineage: Eukaryota > Viridiplantae > Streptophyta > Magnoliopsida > Rosales > Moraceae > Artocarpus > Artocarpus hirsutus. The sequence goes on along the minus strand of CAMOHE010045934.1, from coordinate 32,546 downwards.
TGTAGTTTGTAGTGCATATCCCCAAAAGGACAAAGGCAATGATGAATAACTCATCATAGACTTAACCATGTCCAACAAAGTCCTATTTCTTCTCTCTACTATGCCATTCTGCTGCGGAGTGCCCAACGTAGTCAAATGGGATAAAATCTCATTCTCTAATAAGTGTCCCAAGAACTCATCAAAAAGGTATTCTCCACCTCGATTAGATTGAAGTGCCTTTATGGGTCTACCTAATTGTTTTTCCACTTTAACCTGAAACTCCCTGAACTTGTCAAAAGTTTCACTTTTGTGGTGCATCAGGTACACATGCCCATACCTTGAGTAATTGTCAATAACAGTGACGAAATACTCATACCCTCCTCGTGCCTAGATGTTCATCGGTTTGCAAACATCATTATGCACAAGTTCCAGAGCCCCTTCGGCCCTATTGTCCTTAGACCCGAATGGTTTTTTGGTCATTTTACCCTCAAAACAGGATTCACATTGAAGTATAGATTCCATCTTTAAATGACTTAAATGTCCATCCTTTACCAACCTTTGAATCCTATTTAGGTTAATATGACCGAGGTGCAAATGCCAAAGATAAGTCTTATTGGAGTGAGAAGTTTTAAGTCTTTTAGAGTTATTATCATTCTTCTCAGCATTAAGCAGTAAGTCCATCTTAGGTTTGATAAAATATAGATTATTTTGCATCCATCTAGAATAGATAAAAGATTTGTTTTTACGAATCACCACTTTATTTTTAAAAGAAACCAAATAGAAGTCTTTAAATAAACAAGCTATAGAAATTAAATTCCTTTTAAATTTAAGAACATAAAAACAATCTCGCAAAATTAAATTCCTATAATTATCAAAATAAAGATGGACATCCCCACTGCTTCCACTAAAACCAAGGATCTATCGCCCATCCGAAGTATGAAGTCTACATGAAGCAGACTTCTTGTTTCTTTGAACCTGTATAGAGAAACACAAACATGATTAGTTGCACCAGAATCTAAGACCCAAATGTCACTGGATTCCTTAACCAAATAAGTTTCTAAATTCAGAAGATCATACCTACCTCCTTTAGAAAGGAAGTCCTTGCAATGCTTCTTGATGTTCCTGACCTTCTCATAGAAGAAGCACTTTAGCTTCTTCGGTTCTTCTTCTTCTTCTTATTTCTCTTGTTGTTAGCAGGAATAGAAGACCTCCTGTTCTTAGCCTATTGCTTCGTTTTATTCCCAAGGTTAGGATTGAAACCAGAAGCAGCTACCATGTTGGCCTCACCACCTATAGGAGACTCCCTGATCAGCAGTTTGAATTCTTGTAACTATTTCATCAACTTTGTTAAGGTCATATCCCGCCTATTACCCAAATTAAAAGTAGCTCTAAATGGGATAAACTCCTTAGACAGAGTCTCAAAGACCATAATCATCTGAGTTTCAGCATCGATATTGGCTCCATTGGTTTGTGCCTCAACAAGGTAACCCATGACCAACATCATGTGCTCCTTTACAAATATCCTCAGTCTCTGCTTACAGTTCAAGAGTTTTCAAAGTGCCCTTTGTCGCTTTGTTAAGGCCTGGCCTCCAAACATGTTTTCTAGATTATTCAAGATCTACTTAGCAATCTCATAATCCTTATGTTGAGCCTACATCACGTTATTCATACTAGCCATAACATAGCAACGGTCTTAACGTTTGCATCTTTCTAACGATCATATCCTTGGACTTGATCGTCAATGGAATCTCTCGTAGGCTCAGGAGGACAAGGGATTGTCGGCATAAATTTTAGTTTCTCAAAGGAGAGGACGAAATCCAGGTTCTATTTCCAATCATTGTAATTCTCTTTGGTTAATTGGTTTTTGTCAAGTATTGAAGATAAAGCATTTTTAGACATTTTTTAATCTACAATAAAGTATCATATACCAAACATAAGCAAATGCAGCATAATAATTTAGTAAGATAACACAATCATGTAAAAACATACAAATGTGTTTATGTGTCAAAACGTTGAAAATATCATAACCTTACAATGATAATTCTCAACTTAGAATTCAACAAGCTCCTAGGGGAGTCATGCTAAATTCAATTAGGAACACAAATCCCCTCTTGACTAATATATGCCATCCAAGACCCGTATGATCCAGCATTTATTAATAATTGTTTTTTTGGTCATGAATTTTATTAACAGAGCTCCTAGGAGAGGTTAATAATAAAATTAACATAAGTGTATAACCATCGTTTCAATATTTTATCCATGATTTACAATTACCACGTAAGGGTGTGCAACTATAAATCATACTAAAATACCTTACCCTCTCGGAGATCCAACCTGGTATATGATGAAGTCTCTTCCTAGGGAAACCACCATGTTCTGCATATAAACCAACGGTGGAGGCCTTAGGTTCTCTCTTCGAAAACCTTCTCCCACTCAATCTTTTAAAATCAAGGTTTTATTTTAAAAGACATACATGGACAATTTTAATATGAGCGGCACTTCCTATTCTATATGACATGTTATCAATATACATGGCAAATCATATTATAATGTAGACAAGTAAAGTAATCAAGCAAGCTACAAGCAAAATAATGATAAATAACCGTAATATTATAGTTCCATCTTAGATAATAGAAAACAAAGATTACAAGAGAATAATCGAAACATTTTATCGATTCTTTATCCTTGAATCCTCAAGTTGTATCCTTCTTCATGTAATGTCCATCTTCAAGTCTTTAATCTTGCATAGATCGAATGTTCTATATTTTCGGTCATATCCAAATTTAATGTTTCTTAGAATTGTCCTAAAAATAAAATCAAAACTGCATTGAAAAACTGCACCTTTTCTGGATAAATTTCCAACTCTCTGTTGGCATGCCGATCTGGGTAATCAACTTGCTGGTCATAACCACCGGTCTGACGATCTTCACATATCGACCTGCCAATACATGACAAATCGTCCCATCAAGCTTGAAATTTGGCCTGCTGCTAGAGCCACCTGATTTCTACCCTCGTTGACGGCCTACCAAACAACTACAGGTTCGACATGCCAACCGAGTAGCAACCACCCTTTCAGAAAATACAATTTCTAATGCAATCTATTAATTTTATTTTCAACAATTCAAAAACATAAAATTAAAGACTCAAGAAATACCTAGAAGCGCCATCATGTATCTTTTAGATCCGTCTTCTCCGAATGATTATTTAATTACAAAATTCTTACAAATTTAAAATTAAATAATAATTCCTAGACAGAGATGATAGTCCACCATCTAATTATATAAAAAACCTAGATACATATTCTAACCTCTAAGAAACCATAACCGGTATAAATTAATTAACTAATAAATAATTAAATAATAATTTAATCAACCATAATTAATTAATAAACATTCACCATATAATCCCTGACAACGTACAAAATTATATAGAAACCTAGAGTGCTAACTCTTTATAAAATTAAATTCAAGCATAGGAGAGATTAAGATCACATAATTTACACATATAGCATGATCACAAACTCGTAAATTTATGTAAAAACCTAACTCTGTTACCAATTGTTAGAAAAATAGTACGCAGCATAATTTTAAAAATTTTTATATCAGAGTATTTTTCAAAACACAAGTTTAACATGCTATATACATAAATTAACTAGATCTTACTAACCTTATATATGTCAAAAAGCTACCGTAATCAATGAAGAGAAGTAACATTCTAAAAGGACCTCAACCAACTCAGTTCCTAATAATTCAACAAATTTATCTTGAATTAATTTTATCTCAAAATTAATTCAATCGATAAATAGACATGAATTATCTGATTTTACCAAATTTTTACCAATCTGATAAATCTGACATAAGTCACCAATTATTAGAAAATCATGCCGTATCATCATAGGATTTTTGTGAGCTAGTAAAAGGGACCTGATAAACCTATATAGTTCAAGCTCCTGATAATTATGAAACCTAATATCCGAGATATACACTTCATAATTGTTAACTCCGATACTACTCCACTAAAAGCTTGGAGCTACACTCTCAACTATATAGAATTACGAAGCCCGTATAGCTAAGTCTCCATGACATATCATAGTGTATCGTATCCCCATGGGCTTATCCATAATCGGCTTAAGGACAAGTTCTGTCTTACCTTTTTGATTATTTTTATCTTACATTCTATTATCTCACCATCGAAAAACTTACCATCCAAAGATAGTATACCATTCAGTTACACCTATGTATCCAAATGGTTAAGCGCTCTAGTTTTTCAATTATAGAATAACGCATATAAGAGGATATTACTACTCCTAAAGAGGAGCTATGGATTCTATATCTATGAATAATAAGTTTACACTATCAAGGGTCATGCCTTCAATGTACCGGCATGCGTATTACTATTAAAATATGGGTGTCACCCTTTGGTGCATCAAAAGACACAAGTCAAGATAACGGCCCACTATTCATCTCAGGATTAAGATACTTTATGAATAACAGTTTTCTATCTTTATGTTTCTTGATTCTAAGTGCGTGTTTGTAAGTCAAAGATGCTTTGTTTCATTAGATATGATGTATGATGATGCCATATGGTATTAAATGATATCATGAATGTGAATATTAATTTCATGTATTACATGAATGATTGACATGAATAATTCAAAAGGCGAACACACAGAGAACCATGGCTATGTCACCCAATTTAAGGTTTAATAAGCAAACAAGTCAAGTAAGTACATTCTCACATGCGACACGATAAAATTTATTAAACTGTTAAGTAATGTTTTAAAAGTAGACGTTTGTGATTTAATGTTTTTATTTTAAGACATTTTATGATGAGTTTTCCTAAAGATGCTTTTATGCTTATGTTTTTAGTGTTTATGACAAATTTTTAAAGAAAGCTTTTATATATATATATATATATGTATGTATGTATGTATCATTTAATTAAGCATTGCACGCCCTATCTTTATATTTATGATACCATGCAAGGTTAAACTTATCATATTTGGTTTGAGACTAACTATCCCACTTCTCTTATGACGGCACTCCTACAATGTTAATGGTACAATACTTGAGCCTCTAAAGATAAAATGAATAATGTTTTAATATGAAAGTTTAAATGAAATATATGTTCTATATAAATGTGTTCCTTTTGCACTACTATAATTATGACTACACTTATGATGTTACAATATGATTTATGAAAGTTCATATTTTGTGTTGTGAAATAGGAAAATGTACTTACTAAGCTTACGCTTTCTCATTATATCATGTTGCAGACAAAGGTAAAAAGTATATAAAATAGGATGGAGGACAGGCATGAGCATGTGTGCAATGAGCATTGGATTGGAAACAAAATCACGCCACAAAAAGAATTAATAAATGGAGCAATAAATTTTACTATTAATGATATTTTTTGCATGATGTTGATTTGAGAACTTGGTTTATTTTCTTATGGGCTTTTGCTTTAAGACTGTTTGATATTTTCTTAATTATGGTTTCTTGAGAGCTATGCCATGTTTTATTTTTTATTTTTATTTTTTGATGTGATTAAACTATTTAGACATTCAAGTATTTTTTTTTTTGATAGTTTTAAACATTATTTGAAGTTTTGTGTGTGTCCATAATTTAATAAATATTTGTATCTGTAAACTAACCATTTTTGCAGGATGTCGATTAGCCAAACACTATAGGTCTTTTGTCAGGCTAACCGAGAAGAGAGAAGTAAGTATGATAAGTACGTTTTCAAATAAAAAAAATATATGCATGTTTTTTTGAGATATTTACTTTAATGTAAGTATTTGAATTGTTTATTTTTAACTAATGATTTTAATGGTAAAAGTAACGATTATTGTAACGATCGTAAGCAACCTTTCCATTGGATAAATTAATTTTTGTCTGTTTAGGTAATATATTATTAACACGATTACCTTACACACGGTGTATCAAATCGTAAACTTGCACTTGTGCCCTTTAGTATGAATAGATACAAAACTAAAGGCAAAAAAAAAATCTATTAGTTATATGATTGTATCCTTTCAAAACGCTGGCAAATGTAATCGTATAGTATACTGCGCATCCTTTTGAGTAAATCAAACAGTAGTTTTCAACGTGATCAGGTTGTACACAAATAGTCATTACTAAAAGCTCCGAGAGCATTTGCCCCCAATTGTTTCATTAAGTAAATAGAATTTTTACCCTAAATAATTGAAGTAAATACAAAGTTTAAAAAATAGTTGTGGTAAATTACATTAAATAAAAAATTTATGCAATAAGTTAATTTTAACTTATAACAAGTAGATTTTTTACCTGTAATATTTACTACAATTTTCATTGTTTTTAATTTGATCATAAATTGCCTTCGCGCTTAGACAATTAATTGACTGATCTTATTGACTTAAGTTTGTCGATAATCCTTTATTAATTTTTTTTAATATTCTTTCAGGTTGATTGTCAATAGTTCACCACCTTTTTATTAATAAATATAAAACTAATTTACTTTATGCATTACTGCACTTAGATATCGATATTTCAAACTTTTTCCACACCTTTTGAACTATTGTTAATATACCGATATTTCGATTTTTCCGTGGACGATCCATCGCTTGGAGACGTAAAAGCCTTGCAATCTCCAAAAGTCAAAAAAGTCAACAAATGGAATTGTGAAATCGTCAGTGTGTATGGAAGTGGGGCCAAAGGTAAAATGTCGATATTTTAGTTCTCTAAAATGTATGTTCTTATATCCATCGATATTTTAGCTTTCTAGAGTTGAGATATATCGATATCTCTCTTTTCTTGTATCTTATTGTGGAACCAACTCATTTAACAATCAGTCAATCGCAAAAATATGTTGTACACGTTCGATAAAATATCGAAATTCCAGTTTTCTAAAATGTTTGCTCTAAAATATATCGATACTCTTAGCTTTCTGGAGCTGATGTACCTTAGATATATCGATATTTCTCTTATTGATTATTTAAGAAGAGCTAGGGGGCCGCAAGAACTAGCAAAAGCTCCCGAATCTCAGTTTTCTAAAGCCTTACACGTTAATCACCCAAATCCCAGTTCTTCTTCCCCTCCAAAAAAAATCTGTACTCTGTTTCATGGCTTGTCGTTTGAAAGCTTTTTTCCTTCAAATCCCCACACTTGTGCGCGAACAATGCGCAAAGCTTGGTCTTTCGGAAATACATAATTTTGTTGCCGTTGATAGAGATTGGGCAAATATAATGGCGGGTTTTTGTCTCGCGTCGGTCATTCAAATAGCTGCCCTCTCGGCTCAGATTAAAACAGAGCTTCCTACTATCTTCCATTTGGCCTCTGTTTCATTTTTAGTTGCCTTTGCTTCTTTCTTTGTTGGCAAATTCACAGGTTCCAGATTTCCACATACTTCCCAAGTTCTCGACCGAGTCGGCATGCTGTTTGCAGTGACGGGGCTCTTCATAGCTGTTACGATCCCATTTCCGTTCTGGCTCACTGTAACCACCTGGCTCATCTACGTGATTTCCTTAGTCCTCATTTTTGTTTGCAATTTCTTTGTCGAAACGCAGGTTTAGACGAAAGCTAATCAAGGCAGAACGATTGCAATTGCTTATGTGGCTAGTTTGTACTTTAATGTTTTTCAGAAAGTGTCTGCTATTATTTTGTTCTCTGGGATTTTGTCCAATCCCCTGTGTTTTTTTTCTTTTTTTTTTTTAGTGATTTCCCTTGTCTGTACGTTTTGTGTACTAGTGATGCGCTTTGTTTTATTTTGTTTTATTTTGTTTTTTTCTCTATTATTTTCTTCGTGGTGTTTGAGTTCTTCCATTTTCAGCTTTCGCGACAAATCTTAAAAATTTGTGTTCGACTTTGGTCCTTGTCACAACAGCAACCTTTAAAAAGTGACTGGCACACCCACTCAACCTCAAAATTACAACCGAACGTACTATAAGCTTGTCCATTTTTGAATAGAAATAATTATGTCACAAGCTAAGTTTAAGCAGAGATTTTGAAGAATGCTCCAAAAAAATCTCACTTACACATCTATGCCTATGCCTATGCCTAGGATACTGGTCCTTCAGATATGAACCGCATAAATAGACTGTTAAAGAACAGCGAACTATGATTTATTGAATTTGACCCCACATATTACCAAAATTATATAATCGATTATTAGTGGCAATCTAACAATTGCCACCGGCCGAACCAATATAACCACCCTCAGTTGTCTACACCAGCTGTCGGTAGGCAGAGTAATCCAGTATAGTACCAGATTACCGGACTAATGGAGAGGGAACCTATCGATGGGTTGTAATGCGAAAGGCCCATCACTCTGGGACAATTCTCAGACGGGCATGAAGGGAGAAGAAAAGACATACGAATATATATGCAACTGTATACGCCACGATCCATCTTTTATGGTGAGAGACTGGAACTTCAATTTTCAGTTTTGAGAGTCAAACATCCATATTTTAGTAGAGGGTAAATTGTTCCAATTGTCCTCAATCTTTTACAAAAAATGAACATTTGATCCTTAATTTTGTTTATCCAACTAATTACTGATTTTAATTGTTGAGGAACCAATATAATGGTCAAACCGTTAATTTTGAACAAAAAAGGTGACAAATTGGTCCCTGAAGTTATAAAAAAGCTGACAAACTAGTGCCGACAATTAACAGTTTAGTCGTTAAATTGGTCTCTTAGCAACTAAAGTCAAATGTTAGTTAGTTGAACCAAAAAAAAAGGTCGGACACCAATTGCTCACTTTGTGAGAAGCACGAAATGGAAACTATTGAAACAATTTACCCTTTAATACATGAAATGGTTATAGTATATTTTAAAATATTTGATATTTTACGAGTTAACTAAGTTAATTAGGCATTTATTAAATTTGTGTTTTCAGCACTTATCATGTATAATAACCGATCAAATACAGTATGACATCAATACCCTTTAGTACATGAAATGGTTATAGTATATTTTAAAATATTTGATATTTTATGAGTTAACTGAGTTAATTATGCATTTATTAAATTTGTGTTTTTAGCACTTATCATGTATAATAACTGATCAAATACAGTTTGACATTAATATCCGATTGATTTTATGAATACACCTTGACTACCATGTATTAATCAACATTGCCCTCAAACTTTGAAATAGGTTTATTCTGCTGAACTTTATAAAGTCATTCTAGATTTCCTTTCTATCTAAATTTGTCTATAATTCAGAATGATTATATGACATTGATTATATTCTTATGATATTCCCAAATTATTAACTTTAACTCAAACTTGTCTCTTCAGCTATTAATTTTATATTTCTTTTAAAAAATTATTGATTGTTTATTAATTTTCCCCCAATTTTTTAAAAGATTCGAGGATAAATTAATATAAAATAGATAGCTTAGGAGGCATTATGAAATTACATAGTACATTTCTTAGACGCTCAAATAGTAGTTCCATAAGGTTCCTTTTAGGATATGCAAAGAGAAGAAAAGTAGGAAGAATATATATATTTAATGGTTTACTCATAGAACCATCTTTTATGGAGATAGGCTTAAAATTAAATTTTTGGTTTCGAGAGCAAAATATCCCTATTTTAGAGGCAACATGAAATAATTATAGTGAATTTAATACTTTTATTTATCATAAGTTAATTGACTTAATTATAAGATTAACTACAAAAATTCTACCAGAATTATGAATCTTTTAAGACTTTGCCTCCGCAAGCTTGTATTTGTAACATATGACCCATCGATATATATTCTATTAACAATTTTCGCCCTTTTGTTACTCTAGCTGACAAAAACTATACATGTTACTTATTAATAGAGTGTTTGACAACCTTCGTTTAAATAAATATAATTGTAAGTTTAGCAAGTACTATAAAATATTTCAATGACAGCCAAGAGAAATAATAGTAATTATGTTTAAAAAAAAACTTATTCTACAATTAATGAATAGGAAAGATTATTCTTTTTACAAGTAAGGTTACTTTTACAAATGAGTAAGGTATGTTCAAGAAGTTTCCACATTTAGTTTCTTACTAGTTAGTAAGATTAAGATTAAGAAATTGAGCTTAAACAAATTAATTAACGTGTCAAGAAAGTTAGGTCGTCATATTTGGTATGAGAGCCGGTATTTTGTCATCCTACTCTTTATTGTGACACATCCGCTTCGCCACAACTCAAATAAGTTTATGTCATGTTTGTTGATAGTAAAGTAAGGTCCTTATAATTATTTAACGTTATACCATTGTCTTCATCCTAAATGTCCACGCAACCAGAGGAACGAGGAGTCAACGCTGACCAAAGGACTAACATTGCATTTGAAGATAAGTTATCTTCATGTTTTTGCAATAGTCATTAGCCCTTCATGCGAATGGAGTGGATCCACAATATAAATATGATTTTTTGATCTTATCATGTGTCACCACTATGAACTTTGAGGATAGACCCTAGCATGGTGATTGAGTTTAAGAGTCAAGTAGTTGTGCTAGGACTAGACAAGGTCAGTATATTTTCATGAGATTTGGAGCTTAAATTCGAAAGAGGCCTTTAAGAATAAATCTTGAGTTCTCGACATACTAGATTGCTTTTAATCCTACTAGGAACAAAACACTATTACATCATGTTTGTGATTTGTGGTGCAATGGAATATTAAGAATATTTATATGTTAGTTTTCTACCCTCGTTACTTCCTGACTAGATCATTTTATAGACAACTTGAGGCGAATAGAAGAGGGGGAATCCAGAGGAGCCCCTCTAGATATGATATGTCTAATGTGGATTCGAAGTGGCAATAGAGCGCTTACACAACATTTTTCCTTTTAATTATATGTATGATTTGAAATAAGGATAGATATACCCATTTTGCTATGTGTCAGTAGATGACTAACATACTCAACACTATGATGACCCCTTTGATTCTATACTCATTATACCTTTGGTAAGATGTGCCATTCTAGATGGTGGTTATCATGTACGCTCAATGATGACGACTGCTACTAATAGACATGACCATGTACCTATGTGGACTATATAGGTTCATTAAATTTGCTACCCCCAACATATGGGATCATTATATGACAATGATGTACACCATACAATTTATGAAATGACATGATGATCAAGTTATGATATGATGTTTACATCAGAAATTGCTAGCTTAATTTTTATCATTTAGCAGTCAGATTTAGTTTTTGGCTATGATGCAACCAAGAGCCCAGGTGACCAGATTATCGCCGAATCTTAAACTCATGAACCATATCACTAACTTACAAGCAAGGCTCCAAGCACAGGAGCAGGAAACTCAAGGATGGTGAGAGCTACTAGCCCACTAGAATAAGACACCGCTAGCCAACAATTGTTATAGCTTAAGCAGATCTAGTAGCCCTAATGGTTTCTACTACTCCTACACCACTAGCCAGCTCAAACTAGGGCCAATGGCTAGCTCACTGAAATTCAAAAGGTCTTGAAGCTTTTGAGGGAACATCAAGAAGCACAATTTCCATTACTTAGGAGAAGGAATGAGGTTTTAGAAAAGAAGGAGATAGGATTTAGTATTTCCAAGGATGATACTCTATCACAAGGATAGCTTATGCATCTCTAATCAAGAAGGATTACGAAAACAGACATTAGAAAAAACTCATAGAGTATTGTATTCTATTCACATCACGAGTGAGAAAGATGTATAAAGTCTTGAAAGAGAGTTATTGGCTACATAGAATGAAAATGATGTTGCCAAATTGTTAGCAAGTGCCTCACGTGTCATAAGGTGAAAGTTGAACATCAACATTCTAGGAGAGAATTGTGGGAAATTAATATTCCAAAGTATTGGTCTACCAAATGTCCTCAATCATTGGTGAATCAAAAAATATAGTTCAGGGGATGTAAGTCCACCAATCAGTCAGGATTAATGCTCATTCGTAAATTAACCATCTATAATAAAATAATAGTTCTTTGTAAATAAATGGACTTATCAAAGGACATTATATATTGTGGTCCTGTTCAATGTATTTTGAATACGTAGATGTCTTTATACTATGAAATTTGCAAACGACATAAATAAGTCAACCCATAAATTTCGAAATAAACATCACAACCTTAGTAGAATAAAGTGTCTAGCTTTATTCGCTAATATGTATAAACAATTTTTTTTAACTATATTCTTAAGATTATATCTTTTTCTATATTGTTCTCAACATATTCATGATCAAGGATCTCTAAGTAAGCAATGAAACATGATGTACCTTTCTTAAATATGATACTTGTACATAATAATATCAGTTAACTTAAAACATATCTTTATTAAATAAAATGCAGCAAAATACTTTATAATAATGTCTCAATGGCAAGATAAGAATTGCGTTAGAAACAACCTATCCTGATATGTCAACTGTAAAAACATGGGAAGGAAGTTCCTAATAAAGCATGTATTCTTTGAATTTGATACCATCAATTTTGTTTTAACTATTTGAAAGAGTTGTGTTAGCAAGTTCAACAATATATTTGCTCTAAACATGGATCATCCAGAATTTGTAAAAAAAAAAAAAAGATTATGCTTTATATATTAGATGAAACTACTTTGGATTCTTTCCAATTGAGGGAGAATGATGCACTTCATATTGAGGAGAAAAATAGTGTGGCAGTTGGGATCCATAATTTTTTGGCTAAAAGACAAATATTATGGAAGGAAAATCAAATTCTTTTCTTAGCAGTTTTCACTTATTTAAATTAGCAAGTTTACAATTATGACTGTTTCCTTTCATTACAATTTTATCAAAGAAAGTCAAATCATTTTGACTTAATTCGTGGGTCAAATATAAGTTAGTTTCCTTTTTATTTTTAATTTTCTAAAATAATTATATTTCTAATATGGGGCAATTTAGACTGTAAAAATATGTTCGTTTCATCATATACAAGGAAGTGAAACTTTTATGAATCATACTACAGTGCTTACTCTCTCTCTAATGTTTGGTACTCTTTACGAATCAACAAACTTTGATGCCAAATTTTAGTGTTTTGTATAAAATCAATAGAATTTGAAGGGGTAATTTTGACACTCTATGTGCGTAAATAGGTCTACTGATCTCTTTCTATATACATGTTTATATACTAATAATTACACAAAACAAGCACCAAAACATGAAACTCAAAATAGAGGAGTGGTTAAGGAAATCCATGAACTAGCTCGCTGAATGCAATGTTCAAAAAATTCAATAGTTTAAATCAAAAATTTAATTCAGATTTAAATTGTGAATTTTCTTAGTAATTCATATTTTATTACTACGAAATTTTGTAAATTAGCTATGATAAATTTTTGTGTGCATTATGTTTGCAATTTTATACAATATGGAGCATTTTAAAATGTACAAATTTTGTGAGTTAAAATATTCAAAAATTTCTTAACTACCCTAAAGGTAAAACTAGTGTCACATGGATTATGTCAAAAATCAAATTTTCATGACACAGATTCATGACCAAAATTGGTTACCTAAGAGTGAAAAATCACACCATAGTCTAAAACAGCAAAGAAGTTGGTAGTATACTAATTAGTTAAACTGGTATAGATTTAGTGTTTGTAGTCTAACTAGTATTGGAATACAATGTATTGAGACACTTAGAAAAGTACAGTGCACAATGCAATAAAATTTATACAGAAATTGTGCTTACATTGATAGATAAACTATTGTGTTGAAAATTAAATACTGTAGCTTTAGTAAATTAATATAAATTTAGACTTATAAGGAAAATATCCCCTCAATTTTTTACTTATAATATAAGAAAAATACAGTATAATGTAAATTTATATTGTTGAAAAAGTCAAACTTGGTCAAATTAGACACCTCAAAAGTGGTAGAAAACTTCCTAACTTTCCTATGGAATCTAGATTTTATATGTCTTAGGGGCCTTTTTTTATCAAATAAGTTCCTAAAGTGGTCTATAAATAGTAAGCGACTTTTTTAAAACAAATTTGTTTTCTCCACTCCAAGTTTTTGCTATAAACAAACTAGAGAACTACCCACAATTTCCTACAAGAAAATTGCCCATCTCTAGCCCTTTAGCTCTCGAAAATTTTGTTGAAAATACTCTCTAATCATTCATAGAAGCAAAAACAAGTACTCTAGAAGAAGTTTAAGGAGTTTTGGAGGTAAAACCTAAACTTTTCTTTATGTGTTTTAGGGTTTTGTTTAAGTTTTGAATAGCATTTTTTAGGGAAATTATTGTAGATTGTTGTCAAAGGGATTTAGACAGTTTCTAAGTATAAAAAGGAAGGACAAGATTCTTGGAGCTTCATAGGTAAAAACCCTAAATCTTAAACCTATCTAAGTTGATGTTTAGTTTTGAATTATGTGTATTAAGTGATAAAGTGGACAATAGCATGTAAGAAAAACCATGTGGTATGTTTGGTTTGTGGGTTATGCGTGTAATGATGTTATTTTGGAATGAAATATTGGGATTTTGCACAAAAAGGATAAGTATGTTAACTTTGTGTTGTAACACAATTTTAAAACTTTTTTCAATGATTTGACATATTTAGAAGTTGAATTATTTTCCACAGAAATCACATGGTTTATTGGAAATGACGAGATAAACAATTTTCACGAAGAGATTTTTAAAAAATTCCAATTGTATCATGCCGAAAAACATCAATTTTGAATTTGATCATACCAAAAATTGGCCAAAACTCCCTCAAAACATTTGATTTTGGAAAAAAAATTAAAACATAAAAGTTGTAGATCTCATCAAAATTGTTAAGGGAGGTTTGAGGTTCGAACCCGAGGGACACGAAAGAAAAGCCCTGAGGGACCAAAGGGCCCTAGAGGGGACAGTACGGATGAGTGGGCGGCACGGAGATGGTCTACCAATAAGAGCCATAAGTCTGGGGGCCCCGCAAGATGGGTCCTATGGAGGCTTGAGGGAGTACGCCCGAGCCGGACGCCACACACTAGATGAAGCTGATTTTCTACACTATTATGAAAAAAGTCTATAAACTTTCTAACACATTATTCATGTTGTTTTGTACATTGCATTTGTTATGCATGTTACTTAAACTATCGAGACATCACATATGGCAAAACACTATGATTGCAAAATAGGTAATCTAGACCTCAAGGCAAGGTACTTAAAATAAGATAAGTACGTGTCATAACAACCTCCCGATCTAAGGGGAGCATCATTGTAAAAATACATTACGATCTTGATGCTCAAAGATCTTGCGCACTTATTATGTACACTTGGTCCCATTGTTTAAGATAAGTTATGAAAAATAATATGGGGCTTATAATTATGCATAATTAAAATCATACATTTGAGTTATAGCAAAAATGTTTGTGGGCTTACTTTGAACTTACTAACAATATCTTATCTAATTATTTCATGTCGTAGGAATCCTACCAAGAGGCTAGACTAAGTGTTTTTGAGCTGGGAATAGTGATTAGGCATTATGATGGTCAGGATATAGATACCACTATTGTTCGTTGTTTTAAAAAAACTATATTTTAAGGAAAGATCTAGCATTAAACAAAGACAACTATTTTGCAAGAGAGTGTTTTACATTTATAAATTTAAAAAGTGTTGTAAACATTTTTGATATGTGAGAAATAATGAAATTATTTTATGATAAATTTTTAAGTTATAAACAATTTATTATTCCAATACGGTTAAGACCAAGTAAGAGAGGCTAAGTTTAAGAAAAGTTTTAATTAGCGGCCCGATTAGCTAAGTCATTGCATTGAAGATGGTTGAAGACATTCTCTGATGATGATGGTTCAATACTTGGATGGATAAAGTAGCATCGGCTTAGCAACTTTAAGACACCTTAATGTCACGTGCTTAAGATACCCCAAATTTTAAGACGACAAAAGCCAATGAGCTTTGAATAGTTATAATCAATCACTCCTTAAAAATAGGGGTATCAAACATCTCATTCATCAATGAAAGGTGAGATTATCAATAACGAAAAATCATGACAAAATGATAAGTAGATTACATAATCAGAATGGTACAAAAAAAAAAAAAAAAAAAAGAGTCAAAAATATTAACGAAACAAAAATTTTAAAAAATGTTTGCAGCATAGCCTAGTGATAAAACAACTCTCGACTCTATCTAAAAGTGAAGAGTTTGAACTTCCCACCCCAAATTAAAAAAAAAAAAATCTGTAATAAAAAAACAGTATTTTTCTTTTCTTAAAAGATAAACATTGTTTTCTCTTACAAAATTTTAATTTTGAACCAACTTTTTTTTTCCAAACTCTTGGTTTAACTATGTTTTTAAACTGTTTAAAAAGATGATTATTCCCTATTTAAAAAAATTAATTATAGAAATTCTATCAATTATGATACCCCTTGCTATAATGTGTCTTTAATTTTCAAAATGTAATATTCATTTCCTCCCGTATATAAAATTTTGACTTATAACGATGTGTCAACCCTTTGGTATTCCACTAAAAATGACATGTCAGAAGTAAACGTTCCTTAGTGGCTAAGCCTCTAACCATTCACATAAGGAAGAGCTAAAAATTAAATACAGGACCTTTTCTTCAATTTGCCTCCTTTGCATTTGAAAATTTAATTTATAGGAAAGCATTCACAAAATCAAATGTGAGCTTTTCCGCGGCCCCGAGTTCCTATTTTATTTAAGATATATACAATAGAGGACAAGTATGGATTTTTTTTTATGGCAAAACTTGGCTATGAAATGTGCATGAAAAACCACAAAAAGATGCCACTCATGATTAAATAATACAACTGTATCCTAACTTAATTGAAAGGACTTTTCTCAAGAATGGGCCAATTACCATTTACAATCGATCAAATGGGCTCCGGATGAGTGTTATCATAGGCCCTAAAGGGGCTCCATCAAGTTCATCACGCCTAGCGTATTTACAACAAGGCTTAGACCACTTTCTAACCTGACATCTACACATTTACTACCTTTACCAGGCAGAGCTGATGTCAAAATAACAACAGGAGGTGGGAAACCGCATCTTTTGTTACATAATGAAAAGAACAGCAAAAACAAATAAAAAAAAGTCACAACCAAAACGTAACCTTTGCCATAATCTGCGACTCTGAGATCCCGCAACACTCACCGCCTAGAACCCACCATCACCCAATTCCAACCACATGCCTCTCTGAGGACGCCTGTGCCCATGCCCTGACTAGCCCAATTGCCACACCCCACCTTCAACGGCACAAACCCAGCCTCACCACGGCTGGGCTCTTCAACACCTGTAGCAAGCAACCAATGGCCAGACCCGACCCGAACCACGACAACTTAGGGCAGCCATGTCCTCTCACGCTGTCGTCTGCCTCCTCTGAAGCTCGAGGAAGCTCCGGACCTTCCATGCTTGCTTCAGACAATGATGGCTCTTCCCTCCTCGACATCGGCCTTAGATCGGCAACAACTACCTTTCGTCTCCCCTCTCTGCACCCATGCGCTAATATGAGCTCTGCTCCCCTCCCCTGTTGTCACAACCCCCTTCTTCGCAAAGGTCTGTAATCGACAACACCTCGGTGGAAACTTGGAGGCCGTCAGATTGGCAATGCACTAATCCACCGACCCTTGAGCTCTCTCTCTCTTACGCTTGTCTCTTCTGTGTAGACTTTTTTTTTTCCTTTGTTTTACAATTATAGATATTTAGGCTCTCTGGAGAATTGAAATATCGATAATTTTGCAAATACGTTGTTTGAGTACTGATTAAAAAAATTTCCTCTCTGTGGTACAAGGAACGTATGGGTATTAAATTGGCATAATCTAATTATAAGCCTTTGATTACATGCATTCTGATGATCACACAATGAAATTCCATGTGAATCTTAACACGTCTTGAAGTAGCAAAAACAAAATAGTACACCAAAAGATTGAAAATATAATAAGAACATAATGGATTATGGATAGCC
>CAMOHE010045934.1:0-14668 GCA_946598075.1 Artocarpus hirsutus | reverse complement strand
TCGCGTGACGCCCCCGTCACGGATCGGCTCCCCTGAGGGTCCCCCTAGACCGTGGAGAGTCCACACACCAGGCAGGCAGTACCCCGCTCTGATACCACTTGTCACGTCCCAAAAGAGCTCTTGTTGAGAGGTGGGCAGCCCAGGACTTAAGTATTGCTCTTTGGTCCCCTACCTAGCCGATGTGGGACTTTTGTCCGTTACATTAAGCCGGTGCTTAAGATACCCCAAATTTTAAGACGACAAAAGCCAATGAGCTTTGAATAGTTATAATCAATCACTCCTTAAAAATAGAGGTATCAATCATCTCATTCATCAATAAAAGGTGAGATTATCAAAAAAGAAAAATCATGACAAAATGATAAGTAGATTACATAATCAGAATGGTACCCAAAAAAAAAAGAGTCAAAAATATTAATGAAACAAAAATTAAAAAAAATGGTTGTGGTATAGCCTAGTGATAAAACAACTCTTGACTCCATCTAAAAGTGAAGAATTCAAACTTCCTACCCCAAATTCAAAAAAAAAAAAAAAAACTGTAATAAAAAACAGTAATTTTCTTTTCTTAAAAGATAAACATTGTTTTCTCTTACAAAATTTTAATTTTGAACCAACTTTTTCTTTCCAAACACTTGGTTTAACTATGTTTTTAAACTGTTTAAAAAGATGATTATTCCCTATTTAAAAAAAATTAATTATAAAAATTCTATCAATTATGATAACCCTTGCTATAATGTGTCTTTAATTTCAAAATGTAATATTCATTTCCTCCCGTATATAAAATTTTGACTTATAACGATGTGGCAACCCTTTGGTATTCCACTAAAAATGACATGTCAGAAGTAAATGTTCCTTAGTGGCTAAGCCTCTAACCATTCACACAAGGAAGAGCCAAAAATCAAATACAGGACCTTTTCTTCAATTTGCCTCCTTTACATTTGAAAATTTAATTTATAGGAAAGCATTCACTAAATCAAACGTGAGCTTTTCCGCGGGCCCCAAGTTCCTATTTTATTTAAGATATATACGATAGAGGACAAGTATGGATATTGTTTTATGGCAAAACTTGGCTATGAAATCTGCATAAAAAACCACAAAAAGATGCCACTCATGATTAAATAATACAACTATATCCTAACTTAATTGAAAGGACTCTTCTCGAGAATGGCCGATTACCATTTACAACCAATCAAATGGGCTCTAGATGAGTGTTATCCTAGGCCTTAAAGGGGCTCCATATAAGTTTATCACGCCTAGCGTACTTACAACAAGGCGTAGACCACTATCTAGCTTGACATCTACACACTTACTATCTTTACCAGACGGAGCTGATATCAAAATAACAACAGGAGGTGGGGAGACCGCCTCTTTTGTTACATAATGAAAAAAACAGCAAAAACAAATAAAAAAAAGTCACAACCAAAACATAACCTTTGCCATAATCTGCGACTCTAAGATCCTGCAACACTCACCGCCTAGAACCCACCATCACCCAATTCCAACCACGTGCCTCTCTGAGGACGCCTATGCCCATGCCCTGACTAGCCCAATTGCCACACCCTGCCTTCAACGGCACGAACCCAGCCTCGCCACGGCTGGGCTCTTCAACACTTGTAGCAAGCAACCAATGGCCAGACCTGACCACGACAACCTAGGGCAGCCATGTCCTCTCATGCTATCGCCCGCCTCCTCTAAAGCTTGAGGAAGCTCCAGACCTCCCATGCTTGCTTCAGACAATGATGGCTCTTCCCTCCTTGACATCGGCCTTAGATCGGTAGCAACTACCTTTTGTCTCCCCTCTCTACACCCATGCGCTAATATGAGCTCGGCTCCCCTCCCTCGTTGTCACAACCCCCTTCTTCGCAGAGGTTTGTAATCGACAACACCTTGATGGAAACTTGGAGGCCATCAGATTGGCAATGCGCTGATCCACCGACCCTTGAGCTCTCTCGCTCTTAACCTCTCTCTCTTACGCTTGTCTCTTCTGTGTAGACTTTTTTTTTCTTTTGTTTTACAATTATAGATATTTAGGCACTCTAGAGAATTGAAATATCGATAATTTAGCAAATACGTTGTTTGAGTACTGATTAAAAAAATTTCCTCTCTGTGGTACAAGGAAAGTATGGGTATTAAATTGGCATAATCTAATTATAAGCCTTTGATTACATGCATTCTGATGATCACACAATGAAATTCCATGTGAATCTTAACACGTCTTGAAGTAGCAAAAACAAAATAGTATACCAAAAGATTGAAAATATAATAAGAACATAATGGATTATGGATAGCCAGATGGACAGATAGAGAGTGCACTAAAATGGTTTCTACAATATAAAATTCCATCAACGGCTCAGAATCAAAATCACATCTCCTATGCACCAATAACTTAATGCCGATTCCATCAAGGAAAAAATATAACCGTATGACCAATTTATTAATTGCTTCAGTGTGAGAACATATGACTAATGAATTTATTAAACACTCCCATGAGGCTCGGCTCTCTCTTTTTTTTTGTCTCCGAGTGTGGTGTGGTCCCATGAAACCTACCATTTTTCTTTTTATTGTCTTTCTTGACCAAAATATTATGTCACTGGTACCCAATGTCAACATGAGACCTAGCATTTTCTTTGATGTCCTTCAAAATTTCTTTTAACAGAAGAAAAGTTTGTCTTTTTTTTTCTTTAAAAAAAAAAATAGAACAAAATGTACCTATATAGCTAGGCAATAGGCATAAAATAGTCGAAACGTCGATATCTTAAGAAAAATAATTGAGAATAGCTAATCAAATATCGATATATGGACATGCTAAGCCTGCTTCCCAAGAATAAGGGCCAGTGCCGGGTCATAGCTCATATCAAAACAGGGAATGGCATGCATGATACTAATATTTCTTATTTATTTGTAAAATCAAAAATAAATCTCAAGTCGATGAAGCTAATCTAAAACTCAAAACTCCCTTAGGGGCCTATCCTGATACTCGTAAGTTCATATCGTCATTCCTGATCATGTAGTATCTTAAAATTAATTAAATGTTATTAATGTGTAAAATGGTGAATTAGTGTGCCATAATGAATATTTTAAACTTAATTTGATCACTTTGCGAAATTTCTAAACTTATGATACTTTTGATTATTTTAATAATTTTTAGTTACTCTTAATTATTTTTAATTGTTATTTTAAATATTGAAAACTGCTTTCCTTCTCTTTATAAATCTCACTCGCCCTTTCTCTCTCTCACTATCACTCACACTCTCTCTCTCTTCTCTCTCTCTCCCCTGCAATCTCTCTCTCTCTCGGTTTGTCTCTCTCTCTCTCATTCTCTCTCAAAATTTTGAAAACAAAAATCAATCTCAAGCTTCGGGGTTAGTGGATTGGAAGCTCGGGAACATGATTGAAAAACCACAAACTCGATTTAAAGCTTTGATTCGAGGTTAGTTTCTAAATTTTTAAAACTTTTTAAAATTTTCAATTTTTCTTGCATTTTGAAATCTAAGTTTTTTTAAGCTTAGAAATATTTCAATCTAGGTTAGATGAATTTAGAATAACTAGAATACAAGCTTTGTTTCATCAAAAACGGATTTAAATCAAAATTTTTTATTTTTCTCTATTTTTGGATTTTTCTAAAAATGTTGTTTAAAACTTGTTTTAAAGCATTAAAAAGTAATCTACTATGTTTTTCTACCAATTATGATCATCACCCATGCCTGAGAATTGCGAAAATAGGTTAGGATTGGAGATTTGGGCTCAGGGAGGCCGAGACCCGTGCTTGGAAAATTCTAAAATTTTTCCAAATCGGCAGGCCAAACTTCGTGTTCGGCAGGCCGGAATCATCCGACCGGCAGGCCAAACCTGAGAAAGTTTGGCCGACCGGACTTGGCTTTCCGGCAGGCCGAACTGTGCAGTTCGACCGGCCGAACCAGGGGGACCGGCAGGCCGATCGGGCATGGTGAAATTTTGTAATTTTTCACCCGTTTTTATCTTTTGAACCCTGATTGAAATTCCAACTTTGTAAAATGATTTTATAAACCTAAATGGCACACTAGGGCACCATGAGATAGTTTAGTAACATAGGATATCTCAAGTTAGATATTGATGGACGTAGTTTATATATATTAGGTTGTGCGTGGATCCGCAAAACTAACGTATAACGGACCGAGATTATAGCGTGGGACACCGACATGAGTATCGAGGTAGGACATCTACTCCTTTTCTTTGGTAACTTGATTTTAAAATGATTTTGGCCAAAAAGGGGATTTTATCAAAATGTTTTGAATAACTGATTAAAGAGCATTTTATTGAGTGTTTTTACAAACAATAGATTGAGGTAGATTTCATAATAAACCTCATAATGGATGTAAATGATTGTGTTTGGTAAAAAGAGATTTTAATAATCATGAAAAGATATATATATATATATATATTTTGGGGCATGATGCCATATCAGAGATCGGGTCGTGTAGTGCGCGACATTGGGGGTAGGTCCCAAAACCCAGTTGGGCCACTACAGTGGTGAAATACATATAGTTTGCTTAGGAAAAGAAAATGGTATTTTTCTAGTCGACCTATTTAAACTGTTTTGGTAAGATAAAGCTTTTATAAAATTTCCATCTATTTATTTATTTATTTGCTCTAGTTCATTTTCTATGTATTTATTTGATGAATGAAATTTCTTTTAAAGTTAAATATTTTCAAAATATAGTCCTATTGAGCCTTTCGCTCACGTTTAATTTGTTTTAAAATCTTACCCCTAGGTGGATATCAGCTTAGGATCGAAGAAGAGTCCATTGACCAGATTGCGACCAGTAGAAGATCTGGGTAGGTTGTATTGCAAAAATTTAAGGCATGTAAGATCTTAACTTTTTCTCTTGTTCTGGACTGTAGTTGTATTGTAATATTGTTAGTACTGTGTGTGTGCACAAGATGTGGGTCAGTGGAACCCATTCTCGCCTCACCTTTATCTTAATATTTTGTTATCTTCTTATCGCTTGTTTTATTTTATTATTTTATTATTTTATTTGTTTAAATATTATAACTACTCGTTTTAAATAAATGCTCTTTTAAAAATTATCACATTTTATTTATAAATTAAATTCTAAAACCCAATTTTTAGCTAAATCTCTGTTTAATTAACCTAATCAATCTACCACGTCACCTCCCGTATTCTGGGGCGTGACAGAGTGGTATCAGAGCTCAAGGTTATGAACCTTGGGAATTATGCACACATAGGTACGACAATAAAATACCACTGATAGTCCAAATTTTGTTTTCAAAAGTGAGAGAATGGCACCTAGATGACGCTCGACAGCTGATGCCGAGTTTGAAAATGATGAGGACATGATGAGGGCCATGTTTGCTGCATTTCGGCAGATGGCAGCCAGGGCAAGACTGGATGACTCTGAGGCTAGTCGTCGGCATTCATACTTTAAGGAGTTTCGACGTACGTCTGTACTGACCTTTGATGAAAATGGGGAGCCGTAGATAGCAAAATATTAGTTAGATTCAATCGTGAAGCATTTGGATAGTCTCGGTGTGCCAGCGGAGTATCGTGTGGAATTTGTGGTATATAAGTTTGAAGGTGGTGCTAATACTTGGTGGAAGCAAGCTAAACATTTGAAGAACAATGGTAACATCAGTTGGGATAGATTCGAGGAGATGTTTTACAATTGCTACTTTTCGTAGGGATACAGGGGCCAAAAAGCGGTAGAATTCTATAGGTTGAAACAAGGTGATATGTCAGTACGAGAATATGAAGCAAAATTCAATGAATTGGGCAAGTTTGCTCCATTTACAATGGCATCAAAATGTGAGAAGTGCATCAAATTCCAAGACGGACTTAAAGCCCCTATTCGACGACAGGTGGTTGCCCTGCGACTCAGGAACTTTGGAGAGCTTGTGTCATCAGTAATATCAATGGAGAGTGACTATGCACAGTACTGTGAGAATCGAGCTAAGACGTCAGGAGGACCACAAAGGAGCGGTAGGAGGAGCACCAATAGTCGACTGACTCTAGGAAAAAATAAACAAGGTAACACAAACAACGGCAACAACAATTCATCCAGCAGCGGGCACAGCAACCCCTACAGCTTCCATTGCCACTATTGCCAACAACCGGGACACATTAAGAGGAATTGCCCGATTAGGAGTGCTCGCCTAGGATTCCAGATTGGAGAAGGAGCCATTCGTCAGCCCCAGCTTCAGACTTTTGTCAGCCTCAGCAGTACCCTCAGCTTCCATTCCATCAGATCTCTCCTCAGCAACTGCCATATTTTATGCAAGGACACCAACTGTAGAACTTTCAGCGTAACGTCCCTCAGTATTGAGCATCGAGTACAGCCAGTGTACAATCGCCATCATCGCAGCAGTATCAACCAGCTAACCTAGGACCCAGTAGTGTTGGTAGAGGAAAAGGGAAAGCTCCAGTACTTGTTCACATGATGACATCAGGGAGTTCAGATGTCCATACCAGTAATGCGGTTGTCGATGGTACGATTATGGTTTCTCAGTCTTTAGCACATGTGTTATTTGATACTGGTGCCACCCATTCTCTTATTTTGAGCTCATTTGTACATGCCTTAGTATTAGAAATAGAAGAGTTTGATGAACCCTTAGTTATAGCTTCACCCTTAGGGCGGGTGTGTGTGAATAGTATTTATCAAGCTTGTAAAATAAAGATTGGGGATGAGATTTTCAAAAGTGATTTGATTGTAATCCCCATGAGATCATATGATGTAATCTTTGGGATGGACTGGTTGTTTAGGTATAATGCAGTGGTAGATTGCCAACTTAGGAAAGTAATCCTAGTGTCAGATAGGGGGACGGTAATCATTTACCAGGGTGGTGGTGATCGGTTAATGAGTAAGCGTCTCGTAAGGGCATGTCTTGGGGGGCGAAAGAACGTAGCTTGCTATGCCTTCCTCATGAATTTAGAAGGAGAGCCTAGTGTTTTGAGAAGACATGCAGTGATCCCAGTGGTAGACGAATTTAAAGATGTCTTCCCTATGAGCTACCAGGATTGCCACCACACCAAAAAATTGAATTTGGTATTAAATTGTTTTCGGGAACAACACCAATTTCTATAGCACCTTACCAGATGGTGCTGGCAAAGATGAAGGAACTCAAAAAGCAACTTCAGGAGCTTGCTGATAAGGGATACATCCGGAATAGCACATCACCGTGGGGAGCACCGGTTTTGTTTGTAAAGAAGCATGATGGGACTCTCAGATTATGCATAGACTATCGACAGCTAAATCAGGTCACGGTGAAGAATAAGTATCCTCTGCCTAGGATCGATGAATTATTTGATCAGTTAGGAGGCTCGTGGTACTTTTCAAAGATAGACTTGAGGTCAGGATATCATCAACTCAGGATTAAGGAAGAGGACATTCCTAAGACAACTTTCAGGACTCGGTATGGACATTTTAAATTTCTAGTGATGTTGCTTGGATTGACGAACGCTCTGGCAGCCTTCATGGATTTGATGAACAGGATATTCAGGCCTTACTTGGACCAAATTTTGTTTGTATTCATCGACGACATCTTAGTTTATTCTAAGACTTGGGAGGAGCATGAGTAGCATCTGAGGATTGTGCTTCAGACTTTGCGAGAGCATCAGTTGTATGCCAAGAAAGAAAAGTGTGAGTTTTGGTAAACAGAGGTCAAATTTCTAGGTCATGTCATCTCTGAGCATGGTATCTCAATGGATCCGTCAAAGATAGAAGCCATAGTGGAATAGGAACGACCGAGGAATATCGCAGAGATCCACAACTTCTTGGGACTTGCAGGATATTACAGGAAATTTGTGAAGGACTTCTCGAAGGTAGTAGCACCGTTGACAAGATTGGTTAGGAAAAATGTCAAGTTCAAGTGGAACGAAGAATGTGAGTTCGCCTTTCAAGAATTGAAGAATCGGTTGACTTCAACACCAGTGTTGATTATTCCCAACAGTGAAGAGCCATACGAAGTTTATACAGATACTTCAAGATGCAGACTCGAGTGTGTATTGATGCAGCATGGACGCGTGGTCGCATATGGATCGAGATAATTACGACCTCACGAGCGGAACTACCCTACTCACGATTTAGAGCTCACAGCAGTGATTCATGCACTAAAGATCTAGAGATGTTATCTATATGGGGCGATATTTCAGGTTTTATTCGACCATAAGAGTTTGAGGTATTTGTTTACTTAAAGGGATCTGAACTTGAGACAGCGAAGATGGATGGAGTACATGGAGGATTATGATTTTATGCTGCAGTATAATCCTAGAAAAGCTAAGCTAATGTCATTGCGGATGCGCTTAGTCAGAAGTCTTTAAGGATTCTTGCTTGTTTGGCTCTTGAAGGTTGGAAGAGGGATGCAACAGTGAGTGAGTTCGGGCTATAGTATCATGAAGACTATGATCGCATTTTGATGTACCACATGAAGATGACCCCAGCTCTTGTTCAGATGGTAAAGCAGAATCAGTGGCAAGACCAGCATCTTCAGGGAATTTGGACACGAATTCAGAATGGAGAGCAGTTTGAAGAGTGGAGAATACATACGGATGGATTATTATACTTTAGGAAGTGTCTAGCAATTCTAGCAATTGTAGAAGTAACGAAGGCCGTCATGGACGAAGCTCATAAGTTTTAGTTTGCCATTCATCCAGGAAGCACGAAGATGTACCGTGTTCTTAAGAGGCAATATTGGTAGAGAGGTATGCAAAAGGATATTCGGGAGTACGTGGCCAAATGTACAACTTGTCTTCAGGTGAAAGCAGAGCATCAAAAGCCAGCAGGTCAGCTTCAACTGCTTCCTATTCCAGGGTGGAAATGGGAACATGTGACGATGGATTTTCTTACCAGATTGCCAAGGATGGAGCAAAGACATGATGCAATTTGGGTCATGGTCGACAAATTGACGAAGTCAGCTCATTTCATTCCATTCAGATCGACATGTTTGAGGAAGATTCTCAGGGAATTGTATCTGCAAAACATAGTGCGGTTGTACGGAGTTCCTTTGTCCATCACATCGGATAGGGATACTGGGTTTAATGCTAAGTACTGGAGGAGCTTCCAAGAGGCTATGGGTACAGATTTGAACTTCAACATGGCATTTCATCCTCAGACCTATGGGCAATCTGAGCGAGTTATTCAAATTCTCGAAGATATGTTACGTGCGTGCGTATTAGATTTCGACAGAAACTATAAGAAGTACTTGCATCTGGTAGAGTTTGCGTACAACAATAGCTATCAATTGAGTATTGGTATGGCACCGTTTGAAGCGCTATATGGACGACCATGTCGATCGCCGGTGTGTTGGCCCGAACCTAAAGATAGAATTATTCTTGGGCCAAATGAGATTCACAATAGCAATGAAAAGATTGTCGTGATTCGAGATCGATTAAAAGCAGCTCAGAGTCGACAGAAGAGTTATGTAGATAAACAACGTCGACTCTTGGAATTCGAGGTTGGAGACTTTGTACTCTTGAAGGTATCTCCTCGCAAAGGCATTTCATGATTCAGAGTAAAAGGAAAACTCGCGCCAAGATATATCCGACCATTCGAAATTACCTAACGTGTTGGTGTGGTTGCTTATCGACTCAACCTTCCTCCAGAACTTTTGCATGTTCACGACGTATTTCATGTGTCAATGCTTCAAAAGTGCCCACAAAAGCAGGATAAGATCGTTTCGTTCCAGGACGTGCAGATTCAGGAAGATACGATGTATAAGGAAGTGTCGATCCAGATCAACGATCGTAAAGTGATTAGCTTGCGCCGTCATGAGATTTCGTTAGTTAAGGTCGTGCGACAACATCACGGGGTTGATGAAGCCACTTGGGAATTAGAG
Organism: Artocarpus hirsutus; assembly: GCA_946598075.1. Taxonomy (NCBI): domain Eukaryota; kingdom Viridiplantae; phylum Streptophyta; class Magnoliopsida; order Rosales; family Moraceae; genus Artocarpus; species Artocarpus hirsutus. The sequence goes on along the minus strand of CAMOHE010045934.1, from coordinate 4,843 downwards.
TCGAGTATGCAGGAGTTGTGTCCGCATTTGTTTTGTTTTTGAATCGATTTGTAAATTTTGACAACAAAATTTCTTTTAGGGGTGGAGAGTTGTAACACCCCGAAATTAATTAATGTTATTAATGTGTAAAATGGTGAATTAGTGTGCCATAATAAATATTTTAAACTTAATTTGATCACTTTGCGAAATTTCTAAACTTATGATACTTTTGATTATTTTAATAATTTTTAGTTACTCTTAATTATTTTTAATTGTTATTTTAAATATTAAAAACTGCTTCCCTTTTCTTTATAAATCTCACTCTCCCTTTCTCTCTCTCACTATCACTCACACTCTTTCTCTCTTCTCTCTCTCTCCCGTGCACTATCTTTCTCTCTCGATTTGTCTCTCTCTCTCATTCTCTCTCAAAATTTTGAAAACAAAATTCAATCTCAAGCTTCGGGTTAGTGGATTGGAAGCTCGGGAACACGATTAAGCAACCATAAACTCGATTTAAAGTTTTGATTCGAGGTTAGTTTCTAAATTTTCAAAACTTTTTATATTTTTCAATTTTTCTTGCATTTTGAAATCTAAGCTTTTCTAAGCTTAGAAATCTTTCAATCTAGGTTAGATGAACTTAGAATAACTAGAATACAAGCTTTGTTTCATCAAAAATGGATTTAAATCAAGATTTTTCATTTTTCTCTATTTTTCTCTATTTTTAGATTTTTCTAAAATTTTGTTTAAAACTTGTTTTAAAGCATTAAAAAGTAATCTACTATGTTTTTCTACCAATTATGATCATCACCCATGCCTGAGAATTGAGAAAACAGGTTAGGATTGGAGATTTGGGCTTAGGGAGGCCGAGACTCGTGCTTGAAAAATTCTAAAATTTTTTCAGATCGGCAGGCCGAATTCATCCGACTGGTAGGCCGAACCTGGAAAAGTTTGGCCAACTGGACTTGGCTTTCCAACAGGCCAAACTGTGCAGTTCGACCAGCCAAACCAAGGGGACCGGTAGGCCGATCGGGCATGGTGAAATTTTGTAATTTTTCACCCGTTTTTATCTTTTGAACCCTGATTAAAATTCCAACTTTGTAAAATGATTTTATAAATGTAAATAGCACACTAAGGCACCATAAGATAGTTTAGTAACATAGGATATCTCAAGTTAGATACTGATGGACGTAGTTTATATATATTAGGTTGTGCGTGGATCCACGAAGCTAACGTATAACGGACCCAGATTACAGTGTGGAACACCGACACGAGTATCGAGGTAGTCCTTCTACCCCTTTTCTTTGGTAACCTGATTTTAAAATGATGTTGGCCAAAAAGGGGATTTTATCAAAATGTTTTCAATAACTGATTAAAAGAGCATTTTATTGAGTGTTTTTACAAACAATAGATTGAGGTAGAGTTCATAATAAACCTCATAATGGATGTAAATGATTGTATTCAGTAAAAAGAGATTTTAATAATCATGAAAAGATATATATATATATATATTTTGGGGCATGACGCCATATCAGAGATCGGGTCGTGTAGTGCACGACCTTGGAGGCAGGTCCCGAAACCTAGTTGGGCCACTACAGTGGTGAAATACATATGGTTTTCCTAGGAAAAGAAAATTGTATTTTTCTGGTCAACCTATTTAAACTGTTTTAGTAAGATAAAGCTTTTATAAAATTTTCATCTATTTATTTATTTATTTGCTCTAGTTCATTTTTTATGTATTTATTTGATTAATGAAATTTCTTTTAAAGTTAAATATTTTCAAAATATAGTCCTATTGAGCCTTTCACTCATGTGTAATTTGTTTTAAAATCTTACCCCTAGGTGGATATCAGCTTAGGATCGGAGAAGAGTCTGTTGACCAGACTTGTGACCAGTAGAAGTTCTGGGTTGTCTTACAAAAATTTAAGGCATGTAAGATCTTAACTTTTTTCTCTTGTTCTGGACTGTGGTTGTATTGTAATATTGTCAGTACTGTGTGTGTGCACAAGATATGGGTTAGTGGGACCCATTCTCGCCTCACCTTTATCTTAATATTTTGTTATCTTCTTATCGCTTGTTTTATTTTATTATTTTATTATTTTATTTGTTCGAATATTATAACTACTCGTTTTAAATAAATGCTCTTTTAAAAATTATCACATTTTATTTATAAATTAAATTCTAAAACCCAGTTTTTAACTAAATCTCTATTTAATTAACCTAATTAATCACCATGTCACCTCCCGTACTCCGAGGCATGACAGATCACTTGATGCTCTGTCGTAGTACTAATCATCTTCATCGACAGGTACATCATTTTTGCTTTGTATGGTGATTCTGATTTATTGATTTCACCATTTTAATTCGTTCCAAAATTTTTTTATTATGTCTTGTGCTATAATAATGATCATCTGATATTGTAATTTTTTTTACCACCCTTTGGTCCTCCTGTTTCATGGTTAGATCAACTTAATCTTTCTACACATAATCATCTAGTTCTGCATTAGTAAAGCAAATCTTAGTTACCTATTTGTGGCATCTTAGGAGTATTTTTATCAAACTCATTTTACTTTGTTTTTCTAAAGCTTGCATATGCGTTTTAAGTAACATGTCTTAATTAAACTACTGGTTGCTTCAGAAAAAGTACTTTCGCACAAGTTAGTTTCTTAGATTCTGAAAAGAAGTACGATTGGCCTTTCTGCAACACCCCAATTGAAACTAATAATTACCTTATGTTAGTATAACAAATGTTAACTGACAATTGGTTTGTATACTGTTAGTGAACTGGTGGTAGATTGTAAATAGGTTGTTAGATAGTTACATAGTTAACACACGTGGCATGTATTGATTAGATAGAGAAAACTGTACAATATCTATTTAAAAGCTATGTCGCAATACTCAGAGTAATTCAATATAGAAAATTCAATTCCCTCCAAAAATGTGATCTGTTCTTGCTCTCTATTTCTCTCTTTCATTTTCTTTGAGTTCAAACATGGTATTAGAGCTGACCGCCTGAATCGGAGCTGTAGATCAAAGAGACGCCATGACTGCCATTGATGGATCTTCTTCTTCCTCCTCACGGTTTGTTCCTGTATCCTTTGCTCACCCTATTTCAACGAAACTGGAGCTTACAAATTTTCTAGTTTGGAGAAAACAAGTTCTTTCTATGTTGTGAGGCCATCGACTTTCACACTTTCTTTCTCTCGATCATCGTCCACCATTAATGTACAAGTCTACCACTGATGAAGTTTATGGTGTTATAAATCTTGAGTTTCTTGATTGGGAGCACCATGATCAATTAATTCTTTCTTGGCTTCTCTCTTCAATGACTAAAGTTGTAATCACTCGTATGATTAATTATGAGACCTCTGCTCAGGTATGGCATACTCTTGAAGTATATTTTGCTACTAAATCATGGCCAAAGTTAGCCAATTTAAGACTCAATTGTAGAATACAAAGAAAGGCTCTTTGTCAGTCAATGATTATCTTTTAAAAATCTATGGACTTGTTGATATGCTTAATCTTGTTGGAAATAAGTTGAGCCTCAAAGATCACATTGATGCAATTCTTGATGGCTTACCTCCTGAGTATGAAACTTTTGTACTTACTGTGAATTCACAAACTAATTCCTATACTGTTGATGATATTGAGTCTCTTTTGTTGGCTCAAGAGGCTGTCATTGAGAAGAATGTTAATCTACTTGATTCTTTACCTCAGAATCTAAATTATGTTAATCTCGCTCATACTGGCTCATCTTCTTATGAACAATTCAAGAAGGGTACTAGTCTCTTTGGAACATTAGGAGGATTTACTCTTAGCGCTAGGAATGTTCCTTTCTCTTGTGGTTCTTTTTCTAGTCGAGGTCGCGCTCGTGGTGTTCAAGGTTAATTGGTACTCGAGAAGGAAATAATAACCTCTTAAGGGAGGTTTGAGGTTCAAACCCGAAGGACGCAAAAGAAAAACCCTGAGGGACCAGAGGGCCCTAGAGCGGATAGTACGGATGAGTGGGCTACACGGGGATGGACTACCAATAAGAACCGTAAGTCTAGGGGCCCCACAAGGTGGGTCCTATGGAGGCTTGAGGGAGTACACCTGGGCCGGACGCCACATCAACAACAATCTTTTGATTTCAAGAGTCTCAGCAGCAATCTTCTCAAAACAGTAAGTTGTTGTTCTTCCTTGTTCTTTTACGTTTTTACTTGTTTTGGGTATTTTCTGCCAAAAGTGCACTAGAATATAGAAACATGCCTAGGAAAAGAACTAACATATCGGTTTTCATAACTCTAAGGATAGCTTTCTGTGTTTGGGAGATTTCAGAAGCACGTAGAACTTCTAGAGAACTTTAGTTTAAGTCACCCATTAAATGAATGGGTCAACGGTTTGGTCTAAAAACCAACTTTAACTGATTACTAACTTCCTAGATGTTAGACATGTATGCCCTAAGGAGTAAAAATGTAATGAGTTTTTGAAGACATTTTTATCAATAAAGAATTCATTTATTATTCATATACCAAATCTTGTCCTCTTTACGTTCATATTTGTTGAATGTATGATAAGCAAACAATAGTCTGAGACTGTCGGTCTAAACCTTTAAGAATTGGGCATATGATGGACAGATTATGCAGAAGACACGATTCTTAAGGTGACGGTCTAAATCATAAGATCCGCAATCGAGGGAATAAAGTTGGGCGCTTTATTCATGTAAAGATTGTTATGTTGTCTATATCCCTATTGGGAGATGGTTTGTCTTGACCATCGGAGGTGGACTCCGTGAATAGAAACATTGGCACGTTGTCATAGGTGACGATGTGTTGAATCGGGACATAAAGTGAATTGATTTGGATTAATAATTCTGTCTTGGTAAATC
>CAMOHE010045932.1:0-18258 GCA_946598075.1 Artocarpus hirsutus | reverse complement strand
TCAGGTTTCCTTTGAAAGACCAGAAATATCAGCTAATAAAAAAAAAAACGAAATGTGGGCCTAGAAGACAGCTCAAGGTTTTTGAATTAATGAGCCTTGAACAAATTGAGGATTAATTGAGACTTTGATTCGTAAAGAAGAGATGCTAATAAGATTGGTAAAAACTGTGCGAAGGTCGGTAGGATAAGACTAGACGTTATTGGTACGTGACTCCCAACACGAAGCGGTAATCATGTTAGCAGACCTCGCCCTGCTCAATAGACTAGAGTTAATTGGTGGGCCAGGCCGAAGCCATTTTATGTACGAAAATGGACGGCCGTTTTTTCAATTTTTTTTTTTAAAAAATTTGTATATAAAATTTGATAAAACTAACGTGTTATTTTTTTTTAAACTTGTATTTTGTCCCCGCTCTTTTCAAATTTTATCTAGTCTTTTTTAAAGTTTCTTTTTCTCTTTATTTGCCAACATCTCCCTCTCTTGACTAATTTTTTTTTGGGTTCACGCTGTTGGTGAGAGATATGGAAAGGGAAAATGGGATTCTTTATGTATCATATATTAAACTTGTTTTGAACCATTTATTGTTGCAATTAATACTTCAAAAGTGAATAGGTTGTAAGTTCTAAATACATTTTATATAATTCAAAGCAACTTACAACGGCAACATTACAAAAGGGTACTATTCCTGTCCACCAAATTAGTAATTTTACATTAAAAAAAAAAAAAAAAAAAGCAGACTAACATATATAACAACGACGACGAGGAGAACAAGAAGTCCACTGAATAGCATCTACTTAAAAGTAGACGACATCATACAACACAGAGAAAAATGATAATTGAAAGCCAAAGTTATAAAACGACAACAATCTGTTGTGTGTATATATATAACCGACAAATAAAAACGACAATAAGAGTAAAACAACCGTAGAAAAGATTGAGAAACGACATAAAAAAATCCAAGTGAGAAAAAACCCAAAAACGAAACTAAACTTAGAAAGAAGATGAAAATTTAGCATCCATATATTGATAATTAGAAAAACAGTAGATTGCTGAACGACTTAAAAGCCACAGTTTAAAACATGAAAAAAAAAAAAAAAAGGGCAAAAGGTAATAGAGAAAACGACAAGATATAGGGAATAACGTCAATTAAATTCCAGAAACGACAAAAAAAGGTAGCAGCGGGAAAACCACAATAAAAGCTGAATGGCGTCAATAAAAGGAAAAATTATATGTAAAAATCCCGACGACCAAAAAAGAACCACCAAAAGGTAAAAGCGAAACAATTTAAGAGCAATAACAAAGGAGTCGGATGACAAATAAAATAACAAAAATATTAAAAAACAACGATAAGGCGAAGATTAATCTCTATAAGGTAGCTGCGAACGGAGCTGCCGAGCCAATTGAAGGATCCTATACTATCACTAACAAAGAACATTCTGGAAGAGCCGAAAATTGTGTTCAACTCTACATAGCATGCAAATAAAAGAAGAACACGAAAGAAATGCTTCTTATTTTTTGTGGAAATAACAATTTGACTAATTTGTTTATTATAATAAATCATTTGTTTTCTCAATACCTTTTTTAAGTTTTTTCTAGTAAATAGCCATAGTTTTCTAAAATTAGAAAAATTTTCCTTTTTTAAAATAGTTAATTAGTGATAAACTAATGTTAATCATTGATGTACTGATGTTGATCAGTAGTGCATTGATTTGTGGTTTATCATTAGTTAACTTGATGGTTTATCAATTATTAACAATATTAATTAGTGATTAACAAATTTTGTTTAATGATTTACCGGTTTATTAAAGATAAACCATTAATAAATTAAAAACTAATTGTAGTTCATCAATAATGTATTGATATTAATCAATGATTTATTGATGTTAATTGATGATATATTGCTTAAAAAAAGGTCATTTTTAATTTTTTAAAAATTCATTTGCCTAAAAAAATTTTCATCTATTATTTAAAAAGATGGTCAAATGGGTCATGTACATAATTTTCTCTTTTTTATAATATATTTGATTGCAATTGTTTTTTCAATTGAATGAAATTTTTGTTCATTTGATAAAAAAAGAAAAAGAAAAATTTCCTTAAACCACAAAAAAAAAAAAAAAAAAGCAGAAGAACATCCATGAAAATTTTCGAAAAGACAATGATAAGGAAAATGACAATATGATTTTTTTTTTCCTTTGAAATGGGAAAAATGACAATATGATTTGGTGAAGGACAATAAAAGAAGAAAAAGACGAAAAAAAAAACCGGAAGAAATGAATTAAGTAAAAGAAAAACGAATATAATCACAAATACAAACTACCATGCTACCAAAAGAAAGAAGCAAAAAACTTCAAACCACCCAATACCAAAAAAAAAAAAAAAAAAAAAAAAAAAAAAAAAAAAAAAAAACACTAGAAAATGGGAAGGCCAACATCAAAAGGGAAACGATGGCGTTACAACAAAAAATTAAACTTGAAGTAGACAATCAAAGGCAAAAGCAACAACAAAATTTGAAAACAAAAAGATGATGTCGTCTATATCTATCTATGTATATTATATTTTTTTCATTAAAAAAAAACTAATCATCTTTTTTTCATATTTGGCAATATTGCCTCGCTTGTCGCAATTTATAATTTGTTATATGAATTTTTAATTTTGACAAGTTACAACTTGATATTTACAAATCAGTAGCAAATTAACTCTATTAATAGGGATTTTAGTTTTTGACTGAAATGTAAGTGTAATTTGCACATACATATATTAGATTAATGATATAAAAGGTCATTTTTATATATTTTAACTAAATTTATTGTCATTTATATCTTTAATCAAGTTTAAAAAGTAAAAATTTTGAATCAACTTTGTTTTGAATATAAAATTGGTTTAACATTTACATTAAAAAAATCCTTTTATAATTTAATAACCTATATAAAAATCATATAACAATTTCCTTTAAAAAGCTATCAATAAGGAGTGATTTACTATAAATATAAATTTAAAATGTAACTTGTCAAATTTTAAAATTCTTATGGTAAATTGCAAATATATAATAAGTGCAACAATACTAAATACCTATAAATTTAAATTGTCATCTATATATAAAGGAAAAATGTCAGGATCATTTTTTTAGCCACTCTCTAAGTTCTCCATTTGCCACATTCCTTTTCACTTTCTCCAAAAAAAAAAAAAAAAAGAATAAAGCTTAATTACAGACCTCTTTTTTACAATTTATAATTAGAAACTTTGCAATTGATCTATCATCTATTAATTATTATATAAGTGAGAGTTTTTTAAGGCACTATTAAAAAATAGTGAATTTATTTTGTCTTTGTGTGTGTGTGTGTGTTTTTTCTTTTTCCTTTCTTTTCTTTTCTTTTTCAGTTATATCTTTCCATTTTATCAACTTATTAGTTCTTTTCAACCCATAATTCATTAAAAATGATCAAATTATTTTGCCCTTTTGTTATTTTTTTCTTTTTCACTTTAGCTAACTTTCTCTCTCTGTCTCTCTTTCTTGACTTTCACTACCCCAAAAATTTTATATTTTTACAAAACATTATGTAAAACATTATTCTTTTCATGATGACTTATATAAATGCTTTTATTTTTATGTATATACTTCAAAGTAATTTTCTCTCAAGTTTACCTCCATTAACTTTTTACTTTAATAATATAAAAGAGAATTTTTTATTTTATTATTCATTCATTTAATTTATTTGTTTTGTTGCTTTGCATTTTTGTATTAAAGTTTTCTCTTTCTTGCTTTCACCTTTTTTTCCTTTGTTTTTTCCTCACGAAAGTGTTGCATCTTAATTGTATTTAATTAAAAGAGAATTTGCACCAAATAGTAGGTTTTGCAAGCTTATTAATAAATAATGTCAAAACTTTTGAAAATATAGAAAAAATAGTATATTTAAGCAAATTAGCATTTTAAAAAAACTAAGGGTCCATTTGGTAAATAGATTCAAATTAGTGATTTGATTTAAGTTCGTATGATTTGAATTAGGATTTGAGTTAGTGATTTAAATTGTTATCCGAATTGGTGTTGGAACATGCATTTAGGTTTTAATCTGAGTATGAAATAAAATTGAAATTTGTGTTTGAAGAGGAAGTGAAAATAATTTTTGATTTATTAATAAATCTAATAAAATCTTAATATTAATTATCTTAAAAAATATATAATATGGATCTTAATTTATTCTTCTTTTAACTAGGAACACAATGAAAGAAGAATCATCTCAACTGGATATTAAATGAAGAAGTTATAATTTTTTTCCTTAAATATATGAGAGAAAATTTTAGTTTTTACTGTAGCAGAGATATCCAAGTATTAAAAGTTTAAAGATGAAAACTCTAAAAACTTAAAATCTTAATACTCAAAGGATTTAGATTTTAGGGAAAATAAACACGTATCTAAAAGATTCTTGATACTCGAATTTAAATTTAAGTCCATTAAATCTAAATAATACTCGAAACAAACATACTCTAAAAACCCAAATATCCCCCACAATCAAATCTAGTATTTTTTTCCTCTTTCTCAGTTCACCCATATTTCTCTCTCTCCCTCATTCTCTCTCGATTTCCCCTCTCCTCCATAATCGTCAATGTTTCACTAAATCTCGTTTGATCATCGTTGCGACCATGCCCATGCTTGGAGATTGCAGAAGGTCGTCTATTGGGTGATGTCTTCTTCGATGGCGACTGGCTTTCACGACAAGGCGTCGCGATGTCTCCCTTTCATCGTCTTCCTTTCTCTTTCTTCTGTTGTCATTGTCACCATCGAAGTACCCATACCTCACGCCACGTGAAGCCATCATAACCTCGGCCTCTGTCAGTACCATATTTTTGTTCAATTGTTACTCAAAGCTATCGTGAGGTCGTCATTCATGTCTGATGCGACCAGAACTAGAAAGGCGACGATTGCAAGTAGATCTCACGACCTCAGGAGCAGCATCGCTGTGGTGACGTGGAGAGGCTTGACAATGGTCTTTGGCTGTCTTCTCTGGCTTGTTAGCGTCGATCTACTTGTTGGATGCCACCAACTCTACAACAGAAGTTCACCCCCTATGGTTGTCACTTTCTTGCTGTCACCGGAGCAAGCGTCATCGCCTCTTTTCTTAGGCAAAAACATGGAAATGGTTTGATGAACAATTTATCAACTATTCAGAACTTGTGCAATTGATCAACCTGTGTAATTTCTTATTAATTTTTTGTTTTTGAAACAAAGATGTGAACATTTTTTCTTTTCTAGATCTAAAACAATTTTTTATGGAGAAAAGCTGCAAAAGTTTAAATAATGTTTTCTGTTTCACAATGTGATTTTTATGTATTTTTGTGGTTGTATTTCCTACTTATTATGGTTTTAACCAATAAATATAGTATTTTAGGTGACATCGTGGCTTTCGAAGATGTTCGGCGATGTCGTTGGAAAATTTTTTATTTACCCATAAAATAATATTTATATAGTAATATAGTATTAATAGGTTAATATTATATTTTCTGACTGTCGACGAAATTACTAGTGAATTTTTGTATTTTACATGGTAAATACAATATTTTTTGGTAAATATTGTATTTTCTAGGGCCGACAATTTCAAACACAGCACGATGACACGATATGAAAACGACACGAGATAAATGGGTTTGAAATGCATATATATTAATTGGGCCATAAATAGGTTAGCACGAATAACACGAAAATAAATGTGTTGGATTTGTGCTAACACGCTTAATTAAACGTGCAGTAAAAGTGTCAAAACGACATGACACGATTCGCCCGTTTATAGCACATTGAATAATTATAACATTTAGTAAAAGAAATATATTTCAAGTATATATATTAAAATAAAATATAAGAAAATATAAAATATAAAATTTGTAATAAAAACTAATAGGTTGTTGAAACTAATTAATTAAGTTTAAGATGTGTTTTATAACTTTATAAACCTTTCTTTCTATTAATTATTATTAGAATATATACCTAGAATATGTAACCTTAATTTTTAATTTAAGCCAATTAAAAAAACCCTTTTTTTAAGTTTTTTAAGTTAAGTGATTAAACTAAAAATACAATTATACAAAAAATACCTTAATTTTAGACCTATGTTTTCCCTAAAATATCAATAAAATCAATCAAAAAATATATATTCATATATTAAACAAAAAAAAACCTTAAAAAAAAAAATCGGATTTGCAGGTGCAAGGACTCGAACCTTGCACCAAAAGGGCATGTTGTGGCTCTTATCACCGCCACACTGGAAGCTTATACCATGTTCAATGAAAGCCTTTTTTTTTAATTTATTATGGTTTTTTTACTCATTTGAAAATAAATTTTTTTTTTCAGATTTTATGGGTGCAAGAGGATTCAAACCTTGCACAGGGGGGCGTTTTATTTCTCTTCCAATCACCACACCAAATCAACATTTGACATCCAATAGTGGGTGCTTTTATATTTATTATAATTTAACTTCTCCTCTTAAAAAGTCCCACATCGAAAACACATGCTGAGTCTTTCTCACCTCTACCCTATATAATATGAGCATTGTGTATCTTCCACTCATGTGCATTGGCATTGGCCGTTTGGTCAAAAGCCTTTTGGCTTTTGATTGGTTATCTTGCTTGGAGAAAGAATCAAGTTTAAAAGTATTGTATATTATTTATTTTAATATTTAAATTAAAACCTGTAGAAGATTTGTTGGATATTTAAAAAATTAAAATAAAATTTTTAAAAGCTTTATATAATAAAAAAATTCAAATGAAATATATAAAATTATATAACAAAAAATTTTAAAATTTATATAAAAAAATAGTAAATTTTATTTTTAATTGTGTTATTAAACGTGGTATATTAATAATCGTGTTATAATTGTGTCGTGTCGTGTTATGTGTGTTATGACGTGTCGTGTTCGTGTTTATGTTTTTAGCACGTTTATTAATCGTGTCGTGTTCGTGTTTAATATAATCGTGTCGTGTGATAATCGTGTTGACACGAACACGACATATAACACGATTTGCCAACCCTACTTTAAGGGCGACACATTAAGCTAAATTTTAAAATTTTGACTGTAAAGAATACTTTAAATAGATGTTTATTTCTCTTAATATTTAAATTAAATAATTGTTTAAAATTTAAATTTTTAAATTTTTATTTTCTCCTTAAACTTTTTAAACTTAGGTTAGTTTGTTATAATAAATACATATTTTGTCTCTTATATTCATGTAAAAAAATCATAACTTCTTCATTTAATATTTGAATGAGATGATTTTTTTTTCATTGCATTAGTAATAAAGAGAATAATAAATTAAGATCCATATAACATATTTTTTTAATATCATAAAAACTAAGATTTTGTTAAATTTGCTAATAAATCAAAAACTTTTTATACTATTTATCCAAATGTAAATTTTAATTTTATTTTGTATTTAGATTAATACTTTAAATATACATCTAAACATCAATTCGAATCACACAACTCAAATTAAAATAATCTAAATCAACATAATTTAAATTCATTTACTAAACGGACCTTAAAAAGAACAACTTATACTTCAGATAAAAAAATAAACCTTTTATGTTTTATTCAAATTATAATTATATTTTTAAACTAAAACTAATCATGCTGACACCCTTTAAACTTAGCAGTGTTAAATTTTTATTTAAGATGAGCTAAATCTCTTATTTAATTTCAACTATTAGTCTACACAAGTGAATCATGACCATTGATTTGAAAAAAAAAAAGCCCTAAATATTAAATAGATCCAAACCTAACACCCCAACGCCCGTCCAAAAATTGCCTCTGTCTAGCCCCTCGTCCCTCTTGACGTTCCTTTGTCTAGCCCTCGTCACTTCCGATGCTTCCCCGTCTAGCCCCTGTCCCTCCATGCCCTAAGTTTCTTCTCCCGTTGTCGCCAAATCTAGCCATTGCCATCTCTAGTGCCAAGAAGTCCATCTCTAGCTCCCGCCCAAGTCCAACCACCCCCATCAACCCCCTACCTTATCGGGCCTCCCACCTTGTTGTTCCCCCATCCATGTGCCCAACCTAAAGAGAGAGATAGAGGGAGAGAGAGAGAGATAGAGAGGGGAAAGCAGAGTGACAAGGTTTTTAATATGGTTTTCTAAGCGTTTTTTATTTGATTTTTTACATTATAATTTTTATTTAAGATGTTTAAAGTTTTATATTTGATTTATATATTTCTCAAAAATATTTGTTTTCTGTTCATGTTTTTAAAATTTTGTTATAATTTTTTTTAATTTTTTATAAAAAAAAAGCACTAAAATAGAGAGACTTTTTTTTGTTGGAATTAGTTAGCTTTGTGAAAAATAAACCATTTTATATGTAATTGAATTATGGCTTTGTTGGAATTAGTTATTTTTAAGTTTGTAATTAAGTTGTTTTAATTTTGTTGAGATTGAAGTGTGTTTTGGAGAAAAAGAGAAAAGAAAAAAGTATTTTTTTTTTATCTTGTAGTAAAGTAAAATTTAGAGTTACAAGTGTTTTCAAGGTATTCAAACTCATTTTCAATGTTAAAAAACCATAAAATAGTCATTTCTAACAACATACATCATTAAAAAGGCTCTTCATGGATGGGGGGGGGGGGGGCATTTTTTGCGTTTTGGACAAAATTAAAGGTCAATTCATGGTCAACTCCCATGATTAACTAACAGAGGGAGTCTTACTGTACTTATTTGAAATAGTCAAGGGGTGTTAATATGATTAATTTTAGTTTAATAGAAGTCTCTGTAATTTATTTAAGTAAAAATGTAACTTTTAATTCATAACCAAAAACTTTTCAATGATTCCTGCAAAACGACCTGTAACGATGCGTTATTGATAGGTCCCTAATTTTTAGATGTAAAACTTTGATTAAAAAAAAGTAGCGATTTTGCGTACTTTCTTTTTTAATTTCCATGCAATATTGATCAACCTAAACTGTTGGTGTGAGACCTCCAGAATCGACAAAAAGGTTATCTCTAAGGACCCACTATGGTTCTCCATTTTGTTGTTGGAATGATCTTTTAAAATTGGTGGGCCAAGAATTCATCAGATGCGCGGATATTAACTCCACGAAAGCCCGTAGCACGTACTAGCAAAAGTGAAAGATATCATGTAAATGCATGTCTTCCAGCGCCACTGGGAGCCAATTACTAAATCTCTTTATTCAAAGAAGAAATTTATTAATGCACTATAATTGTCCTTAAAGAAAGTGCTATCTTTAATGAAGACTGTAAGACTATTTAAAATTTTTAGTGAGGGTTCTTGTATATTAGTATAATATAATACTTATTTATATTCTAAGATTTTAAAGCATAAAAAATGAGCGGGGGGCTTAAGTCCTTCACCAGCTCTGTGGTAACTATCAAAGATGTTATAAAGTATGATGGTGGTGATATGAACATGATATACATTTATGAGGTGAACCAGAAATATTTAAAGGAAGCATATTTAATAATAAAGGCACTAATCTCTGAATGAAATTGGCATTATGGTATATAAAAAAGGAACTTTGCTATATAATGGGTGTTTAATATTTTCGTAATGACATAAAAAAGTATCCTGCTAGACATAATCCGCTACAATATAAGGTAAGGTCGTCAGGCCTGACACAACCCTAAACATTGCAGGGTTGTGCCCGTTTAACACCATTATGGTCTAAGTCCAAAAGTTTGACATCGTAACACAACAATGATGATACATTTTTCCTGTTTAGTTCACTGATTTGAATTGTATTAATCTAAACTTTTTAGTTTGAACATAAAAATCTAAATTGTGTAGTTAAAATGGTAATTCGAATTGATGTTTTGATGTGCAATTAAAATATTAATTTAAACAGAATATCCGATCTGAATTCATGTTTGGATGAATATTGATAACTATAATTAGTAGCATGAAAAATTATTTGATTAGGGAATAAACATGAAATATGGAAAAACAAGTTATTTAATCAAAAATAATATAAAATAATAGTATTAAATTATATATACAAATGTATGGGAGTAAAATCACTATTTAATATAGGTTCGAAATGTTGAAATAAAAAGGGATTTGAATTCTAAGTTGGACAATTTGTCCTAATTTTAACTATCAGTCTAGTTCAAATTAAATACTTTATTAAACACCAATCTAAATTATGATGGCCGTTCGAACTAAACTGAACCAATGAAACAAACACGGCCAAGTTATAATTCAAAAGATACAGTAGAGTTGTGAGGACTGTTACATACATGACACAACATTAGCAAATCATTCAAGTCCTCACACCTCAAATTAATTAAACAACAGTCTCCAGAAATGGATAATCGGTATAACCAACAACGGGATCAGATGTATAAAATGTCTCTCTAAAATACTTATTTAGAGGAGCATTGAGCTCGAATCTCCTTGGCAAATCTGGATTAGCCAAGAACTGGCGACCATAAGCGACAAGATCTGCACGGTTTTCGGCCAATGCATTGTTCCCATCTTCCCTGTTATAACCGCCAGCAACAATGAAGGTACCCTTGAAAGCCTTTCGCATGGGGACAAGACTATGAGGGGTCTCATGTACCTCTCCAACCGTCTTCATTCTTGGCTCCACCATGTGGCAGTACAGAATCCCATACTTGTTCAAGGATTCAGCCATGTAAAGCCCCAATGCTTCAGGGTTGGAGTCCCCCGATTCCATGTAGCTAGCAAATGGAGATAGTCTTATTCCAACTCTATCTGCCCCTATCTCGTCGACAATAGCTTCAACCACTTCAAGAGCGAAACGACAACGGTTCTCTAAGGATCCACCGTATTTGTCAGTTCGATCATTCACTTGATCTTTCATAAATTGGTCAACAAGGAAGCCATGAGCCCCATGGACTTCGACTCCATCAAAGCCTGCACATGGGAGACAAATATTAGGATGATCGAATCTAAAAGTTGAAACAACAGCACCTTAGTGCACAAAGCATGTGTTGACTAGCTATTGGTCACGTAATTTCCCCAGAACAGGACAAGGTTCTTCACAATGGACTACTTATGGTGCTACAAATTCTTAGACAACTTTTGAAGACTAAAGGTAAAGTAACATGTGGATTTGCAGAATCCTCTAGCAGAAGTTACAATCCTACAACAGTATAGCATTTTTTCAAGAACTCTCAAATATTTCGTATCGTTTAAATGTTGGAAAATTTTTTTACTTCCAACTCGTTCTACGTTGCATTAGAAAGAGAGCCTACCAGCTTCTATGGCATTCCTTGCAGCAAGTCTAAAATCATTCACAATTTGAGGAATTTCATCAGTTCTTAACCGCCTTGGAGGCGTGAATTGAGCAACATCAATACCATTGGATTGAAATCGAGGAGCTAATGGCTTGTCTGTAGAAGATATTGGAGCTTGGCCATCTGGTTGGTAACCTGTACACACCAACAAGGTAGTATAAATGCCTAAATCAGACAGTTTCATTGCTATGGCAATCAAGAATCCCACGCCTGCTTTTCCGAATGAATGAAAGACAAAAAGCCAGAGTCACAGAATAGATTATGTTGACTTGAGTAATATGCAAGAGATAAAGATTGAAAAGTTCTAGGGTCAATTGAAACTATCCATCGGATCTGATATTCTACTAGGAAGAATGTTGCATGTTAATGTTGTCCCATTTCCACTACTTCATACTTTGGTACTAAAATAAACAATTTCATTTCAGTAAATTCATAACCTTATAATACTATACGTAACAAATTTTTAGACACATATCTTCAACCAAAATCTCTCCAGGACCTCAAATAATTTAGGTTCGAAAAATCCACGGCGTAGCATCAATAATTCACGAACTCACCTGAATTTGAAACCCTTCCCACATGCCAAATCTGACAGAAAAAGATAGCACCTTTGGCGTGAACAGCGTCAACAATAGGTTTCCAAGCTTCGACTTGCTCTTTCGTCCATATCCCAGGAGTGTCTGTGTACCTATACACAGAAAGTAGGAAGACGTTACAAAAAGGCTCAACTGAAGAAAGAAAGAATATCCCGAAATTGGTTATCTCATTAGAATTACCCTTGAGCGGTGTCAGATACTCCAGTTGCTTCGGTAATGAGAAGACCCCCTTTGGTGGTTCTTTGAGAGTAGTACAAAATGGCATGTGGTTGGGGAACGTTGTGGTATGACCTCTGCCGAGTTAATGGTGCCAAAACAACCCTGAAAAAAAAAGTTAACACAAAAACATTTACCAAATTTTTGTCAAGAGAAAAACAAATAAATTAAACTATATTAAAGACAAGCAAATGCAGCACGGATTAGAAACCCGCTCTAAGATGTTCTTATATGGTGGCTTTAAGGTACACAGGAGCTCATATTTTAAAAAAGCATATAGTCTAAGGTGTGCCAACCAATTATGAGACGAGAACATTATATTTCAAAGCAAGAAGTTGTCAAAGCCGGAAAGTTTATCTTAAGAACACTATCAAGTGCGAGGCGCATGGATTTTAAACAACAATTAGACAAAGGAAAGACAGAGAAATTTCTGTTATTCAGGATCCGCATAACAGGATATTTCAGTCCATAAGGGGAGCAAAAAGGAGTACTAGTAGTAGATTTTGCACGGAAACGTTTTCCCTACTAATCAAAGGAAGACAAACCACTTAAAATGGCAAATTAAGCCGACAAACCAAATAATGAAACCAAGAACAGGAAACTCAAACAACAGAAAACAACAATGGGTATTATCATGAGGAAGAATACCTATGAGAAAGATCGAACTTGCCCATCTTGTAAGGAGTGATGAGAGGGATATTGGCGGGAGTTTGAGCAGTACCCACGTGATTGTCGTTGGTTTCCATTTTCTCCCTTTTACTAATAAAAAAAGTTTCTTTCTAATTCCTGGTTCGGATGGTCTGCTTGGCAATGGAGAATTGAGAAGGAATGAGGACTATTTATAAAAACTGATAGAGGATCCTGCAGCTGGGCCTCTGGCGGCTGGACGCTGGCTGCGAAAGCTACAGGAAGAACAGAAGAAAGGGGATGTGGGTCCCACATTTTCTTACGTCGATGGAAGGAAAGCAAAAAAAGTGGATTCCGGACGACAAACGTAGTGGCCGGCGATGCGAGGGTTTTTTTATAATTATTATTAATTTATTTATAGAAAAGGCATTCATTTCAAGCTTAATGTGCCTGCCGACGTTTGGGCATACGTAAGGTTGTTTGGTACGATAGGCAAATGGATTTTTCTTTCAAACCAAATAAAGAAAAATATTGAACGATTCTGCCATGATAACTACTGTTGCTTAGAGCTTATAATTTATTTGATTTACGAATTTTATAATTTTTTTAGAATTTTTTAATGTTTATTTTAGCTAAATAATATTCCTTTTTGACAATAAAAAAGGGGCTACTCCTTTTTTTTAGGATCAAACAAAATATATTTTTTAGAACTTTTCAATAGACAATATTATTTGATATCTAATGTTTATAGTCAAATTTCTACAACGAAGAGCAATTTTTTTTTCTTGAATAAAAAGACACAAATATTTTACTTGTCAATTTTTTTGTAAAATTTAAAATAATTTTTTAAATATTGTAATTTTTATTTTACGTAAATAAAGTTCCGTTTTTGATAAGAAAAAAAAAAAGTGAGCTACTCCCTTTTTTTCAAAGATCAAAAAAGTATTTTTGTTTCCTCAATAGACAATGTTGTTTGATATTTGATGTTTAAGGTCAAATTTTCACAAAAGGTTTAATATTGTATTTTTTTTGTTGAATAAAGACAAATTTTTACCTGTCAAAACATTTTATTTTACATTTAAATCCCTAATTATTGTGCTAAATCTGGTATTCGAGTTATGAACTGAATTGTAAAACTTCCTGACTTTTGAAATTAAGCCTTTGAATCACAAATTAGTATAGAAACTTCTTTAATGCAATAACTTCTTTAATGCAATGCTAAATTAGTGTGTCATACTAAATTTTTAGCATGTAGAGTCAAGCTATGTTATTGTCTTACTGATAGTCTTTGTAAAGTTTCAGCATGAAAAGCCAGAAATTTAACTGCATTTTCTTTTACTTTATTGAATTCAATGAATGATGATCAATTACCTCTTTTTTCCGATTTTGTGTAACTTGACAAAGAATTTTAAGGATTTACTTAACCAAGGAAAAATGTTGTGATACAATAGCAGAGGTAATAGTTTATAACCTTTTTGTCAAAATTAGTTTTAACTAATTTTTTTAGTTAAAAACAATATAAAACCCGTACATATTATAGTGAAATAAAAAAAAATTATTACAATATAAAATTTTTATATATTATAATATTTATAGTTTTAACCAATGATTTTAATAATTATGTTAAAGCACCCCATTAGACTTCAGGTGGGACAACCCCATATGCCTACAAGAAAGTGCTCCACTTCCACCTGAAATGCTGGTCATTTGATATAAAATTATAATGGACTGTTCAAACGTCAATATCACACACCAAAAAGGAATAAAATGAATTTAAAAAATGTAAATTATTGAGCACAAGTTGCAGAAAGCAAATGCATTTATCTCTGGTTATCTTTCATTTTTCTTTTTTGGCAGATTATCATTGTTTCTCTTTTATTTTTATTGGAAAGAAATAAAATCAATAAGGAATAAAGGATTTAATGGGCAACAGGCATTGCTATATGATGCTCCTTCTATTGCTTGAGTTTTACACATTGTCAGCCTCTATCTCGTAAATCACAATTGGACATTAGTGTGGCAGCACAATAAAAGAACACATGGTAAAATATAAAAAATCGCCGCTTTATGCTGCATATGCTTAAAAGTTCTCATGACATGGTGTCACGTCTTTGATAATTGCACCACTAATAATAAAAAATGTATTCTACATAACTTAAAACTCTTTTCGATACAAATATTAATGTTAATGTTATATTTAGCATTAAAAATTATAAAAATAATATTGTGTTATATTTGTTATACTCCAATACGTAATACTATTTAAATTGTTATATTTATTTTTTGTCATAATTATTAAATTTTAAAATTTATATAAGTAAACTTTTAATATTAAAATAATTAAAAAGTAAGAATGTTGTAATTATTAAAGCAAAAAAGTTAATATATCATTCAATAAGAATCAAACACTAAATTTATTATATGAGAAATTTTAAAATATTTTAGCATTAAAAATGACATTACATTAAACAGTATTTTTTATACTCAAATATTAACCTGACATTGACATATTAATTTAGCAGCATAATCTAATAATAAATATATGAGGTCTAGAAGTTCTCCCCACCATCACTTGAAAGAAAGAAAAAAAGAAAGAGAGAGAAAAAAAAAGTGTATTCCCAACTGTTCTCCAATAACCAACCCACCATATTTGTCTACTTTGTCGTTGAATTGATCCTTCAGAAATTTGTCTGCGAGGAAGCCATTTGGTGCGTGGATCTCAGACACTCCCAACACTTGTATTGAAATTTGTCTACGAGGAAGCCATTTGGTGCGTGGATCTCAAAGACTCCCAACACTCGTAATGCGTGCTATAAAGGACTGGCTCTAATTGAGATTAGTTAGAGTCAGTTAAAGGATTTCTTGATAAGTGTAGTGCAGTGTAGGATCACAGCTTGTATTAGTCATTTATAATGAAGTGGCCTTCTGTCATTGGTTTTGGTATTGTGACGTGTGTAAGTTATGTACACCGTGTAATTGGAGAGAATTAAGCAAAGTATAAATAGGATGAGAGTACAGGTAAGAAATTAGTGAGGTCTCATTCTTGTTTAAGAGATGGTCGAAGAACAGAGTACTGGGTGTGAACAAAATTTCCTTTGTACTTGGGCTGAGTGTTCTTGAAAGTTCTATCTCTATGGGTGTAAAATTCTTGTTCAATAATAGATTTGACTAAGGTTGAATAACCCTGACTTAGATGTAGGATCTTTGATCTGAACTAAGTATAATTTCTTCGTGTTCCTTTCTTCTTTGTTCTGGATGTTATATGTTGTTCTTGCTGGTTTTCTTTCACAAATTGGTATCAGAGCTGCGTCAATCCTCGAACTCATAAAAATTCCTAGGTGAATTTGTCATTATTCACTTCCATTGTAGTCATTGACAGACGCAAGTAGATAAATTCCTAGCAAGAAAATCCAACTGACAATGTCGACATCAAAATTCGAAATTGAGAAGTTCGACGGCAAGAATGACTCCAATCTATGGAGGGAAAAGATGATTGCTCATCTTGGCAATCTTGGCTTGGAAGAGGCGTTGAAGGGCGAACCCAAGATTCCTAACACAGCTTCAAACAAAGGTGAGATCCTTAAGAAAGTAAGAAACATCGTTGTTCTGGGTTTAAGTGATCAAATTTTGAGAAAGGTTGTAAAAGAGAAAACTTCTTGTGATATGTGGAACAAACTAGAACAATTGTATATGACTAAATTCCTTCCAAATAGAAGTTATTTGAAGCAAAGATTTTATGGTTTTAGGATGGATGAAAATAGAACAATTGATGAGAATATAGATGAATTCACAAAGTTGTTGTCAGATCTTGAAAATCTTGAGGTTACAATTGAAGAAAAAGACAAGGCTATCTTCTTGTTGAACTCACTGCCTAAACAGTATGAGCAGTTAAGAGATACCCTCAAATATGGAAGAGAGACATTGTCTCTAGAGGAAGTAATGGGGCCTGCTTACTCTAAGGAATTGGACCTAAGAGTCAATTCTAAACAATCCAGGTCGAACACAGAAAGACTGAATGTTCATGGGAGATCCATGGAAAGAAAGGATTATCCAACAAGGGCAAAGACTGGTCCAAGATCCAAGTCTAGAACCAAGAAAACGTGTTGGTTCTGTAAGAAAGAAGGACACTTCAGAAGATATTGTCCACAAAGGCAAATCAACAATTCAAGGAATGATCATAATGCTTCTCAAGACACTGTAAATGTTTCTGATAAATATGAAGTTACTGATGTCCTAATTGTATCCAGTGATGATCCCCAAGAGGAATGGATTTTGAACTTTGGCTGTACCTTTCATATGACCCCAAGAAGGGACTGGTTCACAACTTATAAAGAGGTGAGATCTGGGAAAGTATTAATGGGAAATAATATCTCGTGTTGAATATAAGGGATAGGTTTCGTGAAATTGAAAATGTCGGATGCCTCTGTAAAATTGTTGACTGAAGTAAGACATATACTAGATTTGAAAAGAAATCTGATATCGTTAGGAAGCTTGGATATAAATGGTTGCATCTACAAAGCTAAGAAGGGTGTTCTTAAAGTGATAAAGGGTTCCTTGGTAGTTATGAAGGGTTCTTTAAAACAAAGGTTATACATCTTACATGGAACAACTATTCTTAGTGAAGCTGCTGTTTCTGAAAACAACAAGGATCAAACTATTTTATGGCACATGAGGCTTAGGCATATGAGCTTGAAAAGGCTGTAAGAATTAGGAAAACAAGGTCTTTTTGACTCAAAGTACATTATCAATCTGGATTTTTATGAAAGTTTCATGTTTGGCAAGTCTCAGAGGTTGAAATTTGCAACCACAGCACACAGCACAAGATCTACTCTTGACTATGTACATTCTGATCTATGGGGCTCTCTTAAGGTACCTTTATCTCTTTCTAATTGTCAATATTTTATAACTTTTTTGGATACCTATTCGAGGAAAGTTGGGATTTATTTTCTTAAAACTAAGAATGAGGCTTTCAATGTGTTTGCTAACTGGAAAACACTCATTGAGAATACAACTGGCAAGAAGATGAAGAGGCTTAGGACTGATTATGGTTTAGAATTTTATAGTGGTGAATTTAAATCATATTGTTCTATGCATGGTATTTCTAGACATCACACTTGCATAAAAACACAACAACAAAATGGCTTAACTGAAAGAATGAATACAGCTATTATAAATAAAGTTAGATGCATGCTTGTTGAATCTGGCTTGCCTAGACAATTTTGGACAGAAGCTATCTCTACAGCCTGTCACTTAATTAATAAGTCTCCACACTCGGCTCTTAATTTTAAAGTCCCTAATGAAATCTGGTCTAATCACAAACCTGATCATTCATATTTAAGAACCTTTGGCTGTCTTGCTTATGTTCATATAAAACAAGGTAAACTAATCCTAGAGCCAAGAAAGGAATTCTCCTTGGACATCCTCATGGGGTTAAAGGTTATAGAATTTGGTTACTTGATGATAAGGAATGTGTTGTAAGTAGAGATGTAGTCTTTAATGAGAATATTTTTTACAAAACTGACAAAACTTCTGAAGAAATTGCCAACCCTAAACAAGCTGAGTAGATTCTTGTAACACAGG
>CAMOHE010045929.1:18390-28521 GCA_946598075.1 Artocarpus hirsutus | reverse complement strand
GAATATCAAATTACTAATTATATGTTAACTAATGCCTATATCAATTCTAGCCTTTGTATTGTCTTTTTCAGCGTGGGAAAATGAAAAGTTTACTCTTTGAAACTTGAATAGAATATTGACTTTTTGACCTTATCGCTTTGATTATTCATATGAGTTGTTGAGTTACCACAAGAAATCTTAATAACATGTTGCGAGCACCAATTTTACATATAGAAACATGGCCCCATAAATTAGTGATCCATTCAAATATAAATTGATGCATGTATGTATGTATGATTCCCATATTATACAGGAAACAAAATGAAAATGGAAATGGAAAGACCAAATTATGGCATCATTTTCTGACTTTTAGAGCAGAAAGGTCATATATTATTAGTCAGTCAGTTTATGATTCAAGCTATGGCAAGTACATGTCCATATTAGATTGGAAAAGGAGATTTTTTTAATGTCATAAATGGAGATTAATTAAAAAAGAATATTTGACAGTAATACCCAAATGCGAGAGGAAACTGCTGACGAAGGGAGAACTTACTAGACACACTTCGGAAGAATATTCCAGAGTGTCTAGACTTAAGGAAAACCAGCATATCGCCGGCCAGGATGAAATCAGCGATTCATACATGGTCCCGCACTCCCATGTATATTTGTTGAGCAAAATGAGGACGTCGATAAAGTGCTAGGAAACAGAGCTGTCAGTAATGACTGTTTGGCCTGGGTTGGTCTATGCAAATTAAAAGGAAAAATTGGGCCACACTGGGCCATTAAAATAGCAAGTTATGTAAAAAAAATAAGAATTTTTATAAATACCATCTTTTAAGATTTATATTTTATAAATATTATCTATATTTATTTATGATATAACTTAACATATAATATAAATGATAATGTAGCATAAACTTTTATGAGTGTGATATAAATAAATACAATTTTTAAAAGTATAGTAGACCATGTAATTTTCTCTAAAGAAAAAAAAGCTAAGCTCTATCTGAAGCCCAAATAGGCGTTGGGACAGGCTAGACTTGTCTACAATTTATATAAGAAAATATTTAAAAATAATAACTAAAAAAACTAACCAAGCAAGCTCGGCTGGCCAGTCTTTATGTAGGCCTAGATCTTTGGCTTGGATTGGTTCAAGCCATGATGCGGATTGGGTTGGGCTAAGCACCGAGCTAAAGAAGCAGGTCCCAAACAGACTCGTTTGGCTATGCCCAAATTAACACCTCTACTAGGAGATAAGCAAGAAGTTGAAGATGTAATGATTATTTTTATGGATCATTGCTGGAGTTTAATTTAATGGTACATCCTACAAGAGCTGAGCTAGCTCTTACTACATGTTCTAAAACTCTCATGTGGCTATGTATGATGTTAACCCCTCTGACCTAATTGCTAATAAGGATGTTGATATTGTTCTTTCGGATTCATGGGATGATTTCACTGATAGTGAAAGACCCCATTAGTAAGCAGTGCATACAAAAAAGTCAAGAAAACGATTCAAAAAGTTGTTAAAGTCACACCTCACAAACTAGTTATGATCAAGAGCGTTTGCTCCAGTTGTTGCAAGAAAGCATACAACATAAACAATTTTTTTAAGAGATATTGTGGCTGACTAATCTTTATGGATTTGTTAATAAAGATGTATATAACTTGGGGTTTCATGAGAGTAAACCTATAAATCCTGAATTTATCAAATTTGGTTCGAATTTTCTCAGATAAATTACAAAATTTCCAAATTCTATCATTAGGTAAATCTAATAAATTCTATTTATTTTTTTATTTTGCTCAAAAATTACTTTTTACCCCCTCCTTGTTTAATATTCTAATTGAGTAGTTTGTGTGAATAACCCCTCAACTTTTTAGTAGGTAACACTTTAGTCCTCCTTTTTTTTTTAATATTACAAAACAATCCTTGAACTCTATAAACTTTTGCTATTCAAGGACCTTCCATTAAAATCTATCAAATACCTGACAAAAACTCACATGACCCAATTTCAAGGGACATAATAGTAAAATTACATATATTATATTTTTATAAAAATTAAAAGAAACAAACTGAGTAAAGAAACAAAATGAATAACACTTATAGCGCGTTTGACAAGTGGGTTCGAACCACAGTCTGGACCACTTTCTCGGTTATAAACAGTGTAAAAGTCTCACATGCTACAGTAACAAATAAAAAAATTGCTACAGTATAAAACTCTCACATGCTACAGTAAAAATAATTATAACTAATAGTTTTAACTATCCTGTCAAACACCATATTAGATAACATTTTTTACTTTGGCAAAAAAAATAAAAAATTAAGCTCTATCTTCCTCAAAACTCTCCCGGCCGATGCTTTCGTGCACGTGGAAGGATCGTCTCGAAGGCGGATGTTTGGAATCAGCCGTTGAATGACCACACAAGGGGACCAATCTCACTTTGGTGCTTCTCTAATCAAGATCGCATGACACTAAGTGGAGAATTTGGTTTGCATATCAAGATCGCATGACAGTAAGTGGAGGATTTGGTTTGCATGCCATCAACATCGGCCACCATCGAGATCCTCGCCTCCACGATGTTGCAATTCCTTTCTTCTAAGATCTCGTTGCACAACATCTGAGTGGGAGAATTTGCAAGCAGCAGGGGCTAGGCTTAAGGGGGCTAGCCTAAGGGAGGGGTTTGGGCCGCAAAGGACGTGGGCTTGTCGAGGTTGGCTAGATAAAAATGAGGTCATCCATGTTTAGATCTGTCAAATCGGCCGAAGCTAGAATCTTATTGGCGTTGGAGAAGGTTGTCATTCTCAGCATGCTGGAGGCATCAACATTGATGACAATTGTCCCTATAGTTAAAATCTCATGAGTTTGAATATTTCTATGAGTTTGATTGAATTTTTTTGTTACATTTGATTAGGTTTTTAGTTTTTTGTGATTTAATTTCGATTCTGTTGATAGGCAAAATCGTGAACAAATAATCTCTTTTAAATTCCTCATTACTGATATTATCTCACACAAATATAATGAAAAGCAAGAAAAAATAAACAAGAACACACAAATTTATAGCAATCCACTTCAGTTAAAGGCTACACCTGCTAGGTTTTCTCTTATGAGAAAACTAATTACAAAGCTCATGCTGGGGCTTGTGCTAAGAATTAGACTTAGGGCTGCCTTGCAAGGTTGGCCTCTATTTATGGTTTTCTAGGTCAGTTGTTACCCGATCCTTCAATGATAAATTTAAATATTACAAAATGAATCTCATATTTAAATAGTTTCTTGATTCTGATAAGATCCTTTAGTTGAATTCTATTTCCACCAGGGATCTGAAACCTTCTAGACTCTGGTAAGACATTGTGAATCATAATCTTATAGATCTTGGATGTTAAATATTGTACTCGGTTTCCTGATTTGCCTGTCTAGGGTATTATCTAGGATTCACGCTTTTTGGGATTCACCAAAGTGGAATAGGTTAAGATCATTCTTGGGTCTTCCTAAACCCACTAACAGACTTGGGCCTTCTTGGTGACCTGACAACAGCTTCCATTATTTTGATTGGGTGGTGGTTTTGGTTATGTGGTGGAGAAGTTGGTGGACAAAATGGGGATGGCCAAGATCAATTGCTTCCTACTAAGCTTTTTTTTTTTTTTTTTTTTTTTAGCGTTTGAGGATTTTTATGGGTTTGAGGGCATGTTGATATTTTTATAGAAAAAGAGAGCATATGACAGGTCACGTATAAAAATCTGTTAAAAACTTAATGGATGTGGGCAGAAATGACTTAATTGTTAAGATTTAAAAAGTTTAGGGTCATTTTGCTAAAATTAAAGAAAATGATCAAAACGTCGCATATTAAAAGTTAAGAGTGCAAATAATATTGGCCTAATTAAGCCATGCAAGAAAAATGTGCATGACGTCTATACTACGTGGCCGGCCCAAAAGGCTCAGAAATTGAACCTCTAACTGTAAGGCCTTTCTTCCGTTGCTTTTTGTTGCGTTTTGTCTAAGTGCTTAGCCACCAAAATCGATTGACAATTGGGATAATGATTGGGACTCTCATGTCTAAACTAATCACTCTCATTTTTCCTCTCTCTTAATATAATGACTCTATGTATCGAATTAAAAATCTGGCTAATTCATGCACAACCAAATCCAAATCTAACCTAACATCACTAATTGCCACTTTTTTTTTTACTCCATTAGTTTCCATGCCATAAAACTAAAATTTGTTGCCCTAGCTAGTGGCCGTTAGAATTTTGGTGTTTCTCTTTGATCTTTTCTTCAACTTTTTCTTCTCCTTGGCACACTGCAGAACAATTCATGATGACTAGGCCCCTCTCCCTCTCTCTCTCATGACGACTTTCTGACACGACTTAGCACGGAGTGATGCTATTAAACACTTTTCTCATGCTTGAAGGCACCAAACACATGATGATGAGGCAGAGAAAGTCAAGACATATTCGAAGTTTGCATCTCTCAGTACATATAACATATATGTGTATATCATTATATATATAAGCCAAAAGCACAGGTCCTGGTTTCATTATCATGCACTTTTTATTTATGTCCTTGAGCTAACTTTTCAAATATTCTGTAGTGCCCTGCTCAACTAGTGGTCCAAAGCTTTGTATTATTATACACAAATATTTACGCTCTTGCTCTTTTTGGGTTATGAAGTAGCAGATGTTAGCCAATGATGAATGAAAGGGGAAAGAAATTAGCCAATTATGAGAGAAGATCTTCTTTAATCAGTCTCTAGTTATTTATCTTTTTTTTAAAACTTACTTACTTTTGCACGGAAAGAATAATATATAATCATGAGAAATCGCAAAGTTATATGTGTACATATATATATATATATATATATATATATATAGATAGATAGATAGATAGATATGAGAAAGACTTGCACGTTTAAATCTATATTATGGTGTTCCCAAATCACATGGATAAAAACCTAAAGCCTGATGCAGTAATGAAACTGGGTATCTATGTTGTCATGAATGGGCCTATTAAAAAAAAAATACAAAAACAAAAACAAGAAGAAACTTTGCAGCTTTATCTAAAGGTTTGAATGACTTTAATAGTGAGATATTTATAAACAATCTCATCTTATTGAATAGTGGATTGACTTTTATTATTTGTAAAAAGAAAAGTTTTACACTACATGCTATTTATAAGAATCAATAAAAGAGTAATATTATCAAAAAAAGAAAAAAATTGTGGTATTTTTTTTAAAAAAAATTTCCATATGACATATTTCAATTCATAATCTAAAAAAGTAACATATCTATAAAGCTCCCTTTAATAATTGTATATGTGTATAGGTACTACTACATGAATTATGAATATAAAACTGCCTATAAATTTGTAAAGATTGACTGTGGGATTCATAACAATTTTCTAGTCCAAAAATTGCTACCGTTAATGAGGAATTAATCGTTTCAAAAAAAAAATCTATAAAATTAATACTGCTGTGGGTCTCGACGGCCCAAGGCCCTAGGGCAAAATCATGAAAGGCCTAATAAAAGCCTAAGTTCAAAAAGATATAGGGTTAATGAGATAGTTGACCTAATTACGTTTATTGATTTAAAATATAACTTTAATTTGTAAAAATTTTACAAATGTCTCATAATGATATCATTAACATTATTTACATGTAATTATATAATATAATATGTAATATCATTAAAATAATTACTATATCATTAAGGATATTTTTAAGATATTTTAAATATTGTGTTAAATTTTAATTTCATAATAATAATTTGAACACATATTGTAATTTTTTCAAAGATATATCTGTAGAGGATGCGTCGACCAAGCCTTCTTTAGGGGTCAACATATCATAGTATAGACAGGAAATCGAGATGTGGTAATGTTTAGATTCATTAAACTCATAAATAAGAATTTGAATTTCAAAATGGTCAAACGAATCTCCACAGAACCAGGAAAGTCAAGTCTTTTGTATGCAATATGGGAAAATCAGATGCGAGAAAAGTGGAAATAAAATAAAAAAAGTGAATATTTTTTATTTTATTAGATTTTACTTATTATTTTATTCAATTTTTTCATACGTGAAATTATAACTATAAATAAGAGGTTAAAACCTCAAAGAAGGGACTTTTGGCCTTTTCAAATTTGTGTACTCAAGAAAAATACTAAAAAAACCCTTAAATTAAACGTAGCTTACATTGAGTGAACCATTATAAATCTTGGCCTTTTATTTTTTCTACACCATTAATTCTTTATTTTTACATAAACACCATTAGTGATTCGTGAGGTTATTGTTGACAATATTTCACCATCAACAAATACAATCTTACAATCATTCTAAATATATATATATATATGTGTGTGTGTGTAATTTTACACTGGAAATATCTATGGTAGGATGAGAAAAATAATCCATCAAATATAGGATATATATATCTTTGATCATTAGATACTAGATTAAAAAAAAAAGAAGTGATATTTTAAAGGGTTTTGAACCGCAACCTTTTCCTTTGCATTGATAATATTATTTAAATAACATGCTCATCATATTAATAATATTGATGCTAAATCACCACTCATGTAACAACCTGCTACTTAATTTATCGCGTATTGCCTTAGTTGGCATGTGTCGTATACGTTCGTCTTATATATACATGTTGCATAATATGCTGTTCCACACTACTTGTCTTACATTTAATTATTAAAGAAAAATAAAAGGCCCTGTGCACTATATGGCTTACAACAAAAGGAAATGCGTAAAAGTGTCAAAATTATGCTCCAAATTCTAATTACTTTCAATAACAAAGTCCAAATTTTAAACCTTGAGTTAGCCAGGATAAAATAGGAGAGAAGAAAGGAAAACTTACAATTAATGGTTTCTGTATTACTTGGACAAATATGGGTTTAGAAAATTTAAAGGCATGTTTGTTTTATGTATTCATTGAACTCAAAGGATTCAAATTTGGATTCGAGTATTAAGAATCATTTAGATACGTATTTGTTTCCCTCAAAATCCAAACTAAATGAATATTAAGAATATAAGTTTTCTGAATCCCTCTTAAACTCTTGATATTTGGATTTTTTGATACAGTAAAAGTTGAAATTCTCTCTCTATATTTGAGGAAAAAAAATTATAACTTCTTCATTATTTAATAAAGATGATTCTTTTTTTATTGTGTTCCTAATGAAGAGAGGAATAAATTGAGATATATGTTCCATATTTTTTAAGATCATTAATATTAAGATTTTATTAGATCTGTTAATAAATCAAAAACTATTTTTACTACCTCTCTTAACATAAATTTCAATTTTATTTCATACTCAGACACATCCAAACGTCAATTCAGATAACAATACAAATCATTAATTTAAATCCTAATTCAAATCATATAACTCAAATCAAATTACTAATTCAAATCCATTTACCAAATGGACCTTAAAAATCGTATGAAACTTTAAAGAGCCATAAAATATAGGTGGGCTCCACCTATTTACATGGCACCTGCACTTGTGAGGTGCGAGCTCCAGGTGGGTTTCGCGAAGCCCAGTAGCATGGCTTAGTCAGAAATTCTACAATTCTAGACATGCATGGCATTTTAAAAGGTAGATTAGAAATAAGAACTACAAAACTTGTAGAGCAACAAACCACGTGACTGTACGAGGGACTTAGAGCTCAACCAGAATGAGCATCTAGATTCTTGAATCTAGAGACAATAATAAGATGGAGGAGAGATTCGTTGAACTCAATAGTGCAATACATTTTAAACTAACTCAACCAAAGATACGTCACCTTTTTTTTTTTTTTTTGAAGGTGAAGATCCGTCTCCTTTAACTAATCAAATGTCCACTTAGGATTTGACGCAGCCATAATTGAACCAAATACACATTATCTTCTCTTTTTCTTAAACGGGGATAAATTCCAAACCTAATTCTAAAATGGGATTAACTAATTCCCCCATTAGCTGTCAAAAGTACTCTTCTCTAGTCTTATAATGTTTATGTGGAATAAAAGTCAACGTTGGATTAGTGTATCTATGTACACATAACATGGGCGAGAACAAAAATTATTTATGAAAAAAAGGAAAAAAAAAATGGAAGTGGACTGTGGACCAAATACAGTGTAATTAGAACTTGCTTTTTGGTGTGGGCTGAGCATGAGCCAATGATTTCAACACTTGCAGATACATTAGGCCGAATTATGGGAAGCAACTCCGAATCTCCCCAAAACAGATCAGGCCTACCAATGTTACTTTCTAGACACTTTCATAATTGACGGCAGTTTATTTTGTAGCTTTTTGGGTCGCTGAGAACGGTTATATCAAAGCCAACCAAAAGAGAAAAGAAAAAGAGAGGAAAAAATGAAAAAGAAAGCCAGTAGAGAGACGTCCATATGGACCATGAGTTGTTTTATCTACTATTTAATCCATCATGCAAGTTTAGAGTTCTTTTGGCAACATTATTTAAAAAATATCGTTCTAACTGTTGCAATATAAAACTCTCGTATGCTATATTATAAAGGTAAAATAAGCTACAAGATACTTGTCTACAATATAATAATTCTAACTGTATTGTCAAACAAATTATAAAATAATTTGTAATAAGGGTTACTTCTTTTGTTGAGGGAAAGGTGGCTGTTGATCCATATTCCCTCCCCCATAAATGTGGTGCATGCATCAAGATTATGCCGCATCAAGATCATATAAGAAGTAGAACAACACTTATTTAATGGAATTTGATAAAAATCAAACCATTGAAATATTGCATATACTATTAATAAGGTATTTTCTTGTGTTTCTTTTTCTTTTGATCAGTGGGGTTTTTTGGGGAAAGTGATTTTTCAAGTCTTTAAAAGGATATTTAGATGGTGGAACCTTATCAACTAAGAGAAGTATTTAAAATATGCCCACCGGTATTATCAGTCAGTTGTTGCCCGTTTGTTTCTATATAATATCTCCCAGGATCTTAATCAATTTACTAGTTCTTTAAGATTGGAACATTTTCTTAAACCAACGCGTGTCAGACTTGACAATTTTTAAGCGGATAAAATTTGAACTCAAGCCAAAAAGAGATGGGATTCGAGAAAACTGGGACTATTCTTGATGAATGAGTATTAATCCACTCTTTTACATTTTATTGAATGAAACCAAAAATTAAAACTGGAAACGTGATCCTTTTGAGTCATATAATATTTTACTAATCAGTTCGTTCTTTTTACAACTTTGATTTAGTTCTATCCCAAATGAGAAGCGAAAACCAAGAGCAATTAATCTTGACGAAACGTACAATTAATAGAACATAGATCTTATCTTTATGCCTTATTTTAGAGGACTCACATTATTAATATATGATACTCAACACTGCTGTCCGCATAGACAGAATCAGGATTTTTGTTCAAGGGGCCATAATGTAATGTATAAAAAGTCCTACATCGGCTAGGTAGAGGACCGAAGAGCAGTACTTAAGTCTTGGGCTGCTTACTTCTCAACAAAAGCTCTTTTGAGACGTGACAAGTGGTATCAGATCGGGGTACTGCCTGCCAGGTGTGTGGACCTCCACGGTCCAGTGGGACCCTCAGGGGAGCCGATCCGTGACGGTACAAAAAGTCCCACATCGACTAGATAGAGCAAATTAGAAATAAAAGATTAATAAGGTACATATAAAAAATATTTTTAATAGGAATAAATTAGAAGAAAAAACTTATTAATGATGGGGGCAAATTTTGTAATGAGGAAGGCATACACGAAAAGTTTTTAAAAACTATAGGCAAAAGTATAAATTATTAAAAATTCAAGGTGACATATACCGTCCCTCGGCGTAAGCTCCCACCACCCATGACTCCGGTGTCTATTGTTAGAGAGATTGTAATATATCTCTATCAAATGTTAAAGATCAAAGATCACATTTATATAAATGAAAAATACACATTTTAATGTGTTTAACATCAACCTGGAACACCGTAGCGCTCAAATTTGTGGCTATGGCGCTAGAAAATGGGCGCCTAGGCATTGGATTGGCGCCACAGTGCTCAAAGACAGAGCTGATGTGAAACGAATTGTTGTTTTCTTTGAGTTGTTTCAAATCGGTGTACTCATTAGTTGTATAATTTCATGCAAACTTGAAAATTTATTCACAACTGACATATCTGTTGCAATAGTTGTATTAATATACA
>CAMOHE010045929.1:0-18370 GCA_946598075.1 Artocarpus hirsutus | reverse complement strand
CGAAAACCAAGAGCAATTAATCTTGACGAAACGTACAATTAATAGAACGTAGATCTTATCTTTATGCCTTATTTTAGAGGACTCACATTATTAGTATATGATACTCAACACTGCTGTCCGCATAGACAGAATCAGGATTTTTGTTCAAGGGGCTATAATGTAATGTACAAAAAGTCCCACATCGGCTAGGTAGAGGACTGAAGAGCAGTACTTAAGTCCTGAACTGCTTACCTCTCAACAAGAGCTCTTTTGAGACGTGACAAGTGATATCAGAGCGGGGTACTGCCTGCCAGGTGTGTGGACTCTCCACGGTCCAGTGGGAGCTGATCCGTGACGGTACAAAAAGTCCCACATCGGCTAGATAGAGGACCGAAGAGCAGTACTTAAGTCTTGGGCTGGGATGTGACAATAAGCTATTAGTATTGAAAGTTCAATTTAGTTTTTTTTTAAAAAAGTAGGACACTTATGAGAGAATGATTTTGATAAAGCAAAATTGATAATAAATCATTTAGCAAGTGCAAAAGAGATACATGGAAAGACTTTTAAGTAAAAACATAATCAAGAAAATTTTTTTAGTAAGACAATTGGGAAAATATATTTATAAATGTCATCTTTATTAAAAAATAGTATTATTTTAGAAAATTAAAAGAAAAAAATACTTAAATAGAGGCACATTTAAGGAACATTGTTGAAATGGGAGCAAATTAGAAATAAAAGATTAATAAGGTACATATAAAAAATAATTTTAATAGGAATAAATTAGAGGAAAAAACTTATTAATGATGGGGGCAAATTTTGTAATGAGGAAGGCATACACGAAAAGTTTTTAAAAACTATAGGCAAAAGTATAAATTATTAAAAATTCAAGGTGGCATATACCGTCCCTAGGCGTAAGCTCCCACCACCCATGACTCCAGTGTCTATTGTTAGAGAGATTGCAATATATCTCTATCAAATGTTAAAGATCAAAGATCACATTTATATAAATGAAAAATACACATTTTAATGTGTTTAACATCAACCTGGAACACCGTAGCGCTCAAATTTGTGGCTATGGCGCTAGAAAATGGGCGCCTAGGCGTTGGATTGGCGCCACAGCGCTCAATGACAGAGCTGATGTGAAACGAATTGTTGTTTTCTTTGAGTTGTTTCAAATCGGTGTACTCATTAGTTGTATAATTTCATGCAAACTTGAACATTTATTCACAACTGACATATCTGTTGCAATAGTTGTATTAATATACATGAATAGATACCTTTAAAAATGAAGAGGTACCTTGAAGTAAATGTTGTATAGATTGAATCGGTTGTGTTCATTCATGAAAATGACACCCCTGTCATTTATCACATCCCCATAAAATTTATAGGTTTATTTGACGTTCTAGAATACAATATTTGCTAAATATTGTGTTCAAGTGTTTGTTATATCTTTTGAGTAAGTTGCCATAAGAACTCATTAGTAAACTTTCAGAAATGAGAACAAATAAAACATTTAATAAAAGTGTTCATACATGCAGCAAATACTTTTTCATTTTCCAAAAATTCAATCATCATTCTCTTCTCTATACATTCAATTTCTCCAATATTTTTAACATTCTTTTTTTTTTTTGGGAAGATGATATTTCATTAAATTAAAAATATCATCAAACTAAAAAGGTACAGATGATTATGAATAAACTATTGTATTCACCAATAAAATCGAATGAAACACAAGGGCAAAAGACAATATCAAGACCCAAAAGGGAATGAACCACTTGACATTCAAAATAGAACTTTTCAACCGTTCATTACAAGACACCACTAAAGTCTATGGATGACACAAATCGAACAAAATTCAACCTACTATAGTGAGGGCGCAAACAACCTGGTATAGATGCAAATCTAGCCGCTATTCATTACAGTCGACGCTGCTAATCAGTGGGTGTGAAATACAAACCAGTATCCAAGGTGGGGAGATACCTCCTTTGTTACAAATTAAATCAAAACAAAACACGAAGTACCACACTCAATCAAAAATATCACCGCCATTATTGAACAAAGAAAACCAAACAAAAAAAGGAGACAACATCACAAGAGAAGGTGCGCTGCCTCCACCGTCTTTTCCTCTTCTGACGATTCGAGGTTTGGCCATAACTCGACAAGCTCAAACTCCTATAGCCGATCCAGTGGACACCGATCTTAGGTCCACATCTGGTCTTTTTTTAATATATGTTTTTTTTTTTTCCTGAAAGGGATACTGGGAATTTTAGCAATGATGACTAGGAATACTTGGACAAAATGAACTAATTAATGACGTGTCCATGTAGATCTGGAAGGTCTAAAGGTCTTCTTTCTTTCACGTTTTCTTTCCGCGTTTCCTCGAATGAAC
Source organism: Artocarpus hirsutus (assembly GCA_946598075.1). Lineage (NCBI taxonomy): Eukaryota > Viridiplantae > Streptophyta > Magnoliopsida > Rosales > Moraceae > Artocarpus > Artocarpus hirsutus. The sequence continues at coordinate 16,002 of CAMOHE010045929.1, read as the reverse complement.
GTACATTTCTAACAAAACTTTTTGTCCACTTAATTTGCATTAATTTGTTCCCCAAGAAATCTTTATTTAAGACTTTCCAAAAGTTTCTACAACAATTGAAAAGTAGAAGCCTAACCATTGAGCAAGTTCGAGGTAATTACTTTACTATTTATCTCGATTTAGAAACTCCATAACAATAATAACAAGGAAATTCTTAGGTTAGAGAAAACAATTTTACACCATCGGTAGAAAAAGGCGTTTCAACTATTTGATTAATATTTTAAATACTTAATTTGTGATTACTTACTTTAAAAATTTGTAGGGTGTAATACAAAATTATTTTTAGTCTTTAATGATCACGTGTAATAATAATAACCTCAAATCTCCCCCTTTTAGGTCCAATTACTTAGATGGATAAAGTAATGAGTTCATACCCATAAAATAACCCATATTTTATGTACACTTCAAGAGTACAAACAATCAGTCTCTAACTTCATGTATATCCCTAATTGATAGATGAGTGTTCATGTATATCCCTAATTGATAGATGAGTGTGCAAGAAGAACTCAAACATCAACGATAGTGTGATACGACGAACTTAACCAAGAATATTTTTGTATCTTTAGTTTTCATATATAAATCCCACACGCAATGAACGCAAACTAATCAGGCTTGAATTTCTCTTACTTTTTCTTTCTTTTCTTTTTTTTTTTTTTAATGTACAACACATCTTTCCAAAGCGCTAAAAAAGCTACAAAAAGAGCAAGCAAAGCAATCCCATCAAGCTCATTGACATTCTTTGAATTCCATAACAAGGCATATACTTGCTTGTTATTAGAAGAATACAAATATTCTTTCCTTTCGTGCCCCTCCTTCATATTATTATTTCCAATAAAAGGCTTAATTAGTGAACCGTCCAAAGTACAAGGTGTCACCACTATTCTCCTTGTGGCTCTCCTTCGCATTCTTATCTGTAAGGCTTATATTAAAATGCCATTGACAGATATTCAAGAAAGGAAATCACACGGCATGGCGATATTACTAGTAAAAGGTAAGGAGTTAATAGGCTGTAAAGATGGAGGCGGAGCGTGGAAACTAATAGGACTTACGCTTCCTTATTAAAACCTCAACCTGTTAAGTAGAGTAGTGTAATATTCTTATTGTTGATTTTTATGTTTTAACAAAGCAAGACTCGAGATTCTTTTCTTTTTTACACTTTCTCGTAAGACAATGCTTTCTTTAGAGTCATTAATCTTATATGAATCAGGCTACTCATTTGAATTGGTTGGGCTCTGATATCATAATAAAATTTAAATTTGCTAAAAACTTATGCTTTTCACTTAAAAGGTCAATAGTGGCCCAATATTCTTATAAGTTGTTTTTTTTTTTTTTAATGTTTTAACAATACAGGACTTAAAATTCTTTTTCTTTTACACCTCACACCTCGATGGCTCTGGCCCAATCTGATAAGGCATGACAAATGTTTGGCATCAAGATATTCAAGACCGCGTCGATACATGTATGGGTGGTGCTAGGCATACCGGATCTGGGCATGTGTCGTAGGCACACGGCAAAGCATCTCATTCACACTTGCCCAAGTTACCTTTGAGTTGAATGTCTTGCTGTAACACTTGAAGTCTGAAAAGTACCGTGTTTGTATTTTCTTTTCCTTCTGTTCTTTTCTTTTTTTGGGGATGGTGGACCACTTTGACATAGTCCCTACTTGATTAATTGAATTAAGAAAGAAGTTTCAGACCAATTACCAAAAAGAATTTCTTGTGTTTGACAAACCGTTTCAAACGTATAAGTTTAAACCATTAACAATTTAAATATCTCATATATTACAATTTAAACAAAAATATGTTGCAGTATAGATCTCTAATATGTTATAGTATTTGAATTTATTTTTGAATAGAAACTTATTTGCCAAATATCTTATTTATTTTCAACATGTAAATACAACTTATTTATATGACATTATGATTGAATTTTCAATAGTATCACTATTATAAAATTTGAATTAGTCTGCAATTATGAAGTAGGCAAAAGGTGTCCAAGGCCATATAATATATGATTGAGGATGGATGAATTTCTTCAAGTTTTAAAGTGCATATTTTTATTTGTTAAATCTGATCAAAATTACATTAAAACAACAAAATAATACAATAAACAATATCTTATGGTTGACAAATAAAACTTTATCGATAGTAGTTTTGTAGGTTTTGGTGTAGAAAATCTCTTTCTTATATCATGGTTGTAGATAATCTTGATTCATGGATTAAAAAACTTTGCGTAAATAATCTTGATAAAGGTGAAATTTGATTCTAGATAAAATATTCCAAACAGAAATTTTATCAACCCAACTCGCTAGCAACTCGTGTGAGCAATTTAACAAGATCGGGGCGGGATGGGGCAGCAGAGCAAGGCAGGATGAGCTGTGTCTGGTAAGCCACGCCCATGGCTTAAAGAGTTGCCAAATGGGTGTTGAATGAGGATGGCAACATGTGCACTATAAGGCACGAGCCACATGGGGGGAAGGAAAGGTGCTTTCCTAGTTTGAGACCCTAAGAAGCCATCGTTAAATCCTAACATGGGCAATTTTTTTTTTTTTGAGAAAATGTGAGAATACTTGGGACATCGTTGAAGCTAAATACCACAATTAAAAGAAAGTCGATGTTAGTTTAGGTCTTAGTTATACGATTTACTCTTTATCAATGTATGGTGTTTAACATCATTAGTCCCCGTAGGAATATTATTCTTTTGGATGATTTAATCTCCTACTTTCAACTTTTGTTGATGTTGTCATTACTCATAACTTGCACAACACCAACCAAAAAAAAGAGAAAGAAAAACTGTCGATTAAAAAGGAAAAAAAAAAAAAAACCTTCAAAAAATTGCAAAAGCAAGCACCACTGTTAACCATCAGCACCACCATCAGTGGGTGCATGCTTGCCTGCTGTAGATGCGCTGTTTACGCTGCAAAATTGCCTCTTTTACCTGGAATATTTCTCTGGTCAATTTTCTTTTAAGTAAAAAAAAACAGAGACCCAAAAACCAGTTATACAATGACCTTGACCTGGCTGGATATTCCTGTTAATTAATCCACTAATATTTAAAAAAGAAGCGGAATCAACGTTCCGTTTTCCTATTCTTCTTTCCTCCACGGAAGTTCGTACAAAAACAAAGTTAGCCACGAACGGTGCATTGCTTATGATACAAAAATATTTATGGTGCTTTGGAATTATGCGAAAGAAACTTGTGGAAAATTCCTCTTTCAGGTTGAGGTACCGTGTGGGGTGTTACACAGTTGAACATAACTTTCACACTACACTAATTTTTGGGCGCATTTCACTTACACTGTTAAAACTAAAATTTAGAACAAATTTACCGTATCATACAAGAGTATATTTTTGACTAACACTGTTAAAACTAAAATTTAAAACAAGTTTACCGTAACATATAAGAGTATATTTTGGACTAACACTATTAAAACTAAAATTTCTTATATATTTTGGACTAACACTATTAAAACTAAAATTTAAAACAAGTTTACCGTAACAAGGATATATTTTTGTTTTATATTATTTTTGTTTTATATTATAGTATATAAGAGGTTTAAAATATAAAAATTATAAGAACATTTTCTTAACCACCCTGTCAAATTAAACATGCGTGAAATTAATTATAAAACTCAGTCAACAAATAAGCTAACCGATCGTGAACAAAAATGAATGAAAACGGTAAAATTAATCAATAGCAGACTGATATATGGAGTAATTGCTCACAAACAATGAACAAATTTTTCTGTACAAGAACAATCATAAGGGGGAAAACAAGAAAAGAAAGTACAAAAAAAAAAATCATAATCATAAGAATCATGTGTGATTAATTAATTGGAAAAACAACAATTCAATCTTGTACTGCAGCCACGTTGTCTTCGTGATTGGACAACCTAGGTTTCTTCGCCGGCGAGGGGCTCTCCACCTCTTGCTCGCCGAAGACTTGACTTTTCTTCTTGTTGTTGTCGCCGTTGACTTGTTCAAAGCCAGGCCAGAACTCCGGCGAAGCAGGAAGGTTCAGGTCGAATCCCCGTTGACTCTGACTCTGGCTCTGGCTCTGGCTCTGGCTCGAAGCGGCTCCCTCGGACGACGTCACGGCGGCGACGGCACTAGCATTGCTGGCGCTGCCGCCGTCGTAGTGGCAGCGCTTGTGGCCGCCTAGGGCCTGGCCGGTCGGGAACGTCTTGTGGCAGATGGAGCACTCGTGGGTCCTACCACCTCCGGCCGCGGTACTTGCGGCCGTCAAGCCGGAATAGGCGGCGGAGGTGGAAGGATTGTCTGTTCCGGCGGCGGCGGAGGTGGGACTCTCGGAGGAGTTCTTGCGGTGGCTGGCCTTGTGGCCGCCGAGGGCTTGGTAGGAAGGGAAGGCCTTGTTGCAGACGCTGCACTTGTAGGAGAGCTTCAGAGCCGGCGGAGGCTGCGGAGGGAGGCGGCAGGAGGAAGACGATGTGGTGGTTGTGGTTGTTGTTGTTGTGTTGGTGGTGGTGGTGGTTGTAGGGCCGCCGCGAGCGAGCATGATGAGGCAGAGAGCGAGGTATTCTTCCTCGGAAGGTGGCGGGTCTTGGTCGAGGCGGGGAGGCGGGCGGCGGGAGCGCTTCCGCTTGATCCATGGCTCGTGGAAGCTGTGGAGGCTATCCGCCTCTTGGTGTTGGTGGGGGTCGAAAGTGAAAGGCGGCGCCGTCGTCGGGGAGTTGAGTGCTTCTAAGGCCATAGTTTTTGTATGAGAGAGAGAGAGTCGAGAAGACAGAGAGAGAGAGAGAGATTGTGTTGTGTTGTGAAATCTTAGGGAGAGAGAGTAACAGGTGAGTGAAGATATATATAAACACACACACACATATATATATATATATATATGAGGAGGCGTGTGTGGAGGGGTTGGTTGCTTGGTAAGGGAAGTGAAGTCGGTCAACTAAGGGAGGGGAGGAAAGGAGTGGGAGTGGGGTGGGGAGGCTAACGGATGGAGGCGGTGTGACTGAGCTCTTAAATTTTCTTTGGGACGACTCCTTCCAAGTCAAATCAGTGCTCCTATACGTCTGCTTTTTGAGGTTTTTTTTAACCCCTCACCAGCAACGCAAAAGTAAACGCTCGGAATTAGTTTTTTTTTTTTTTTTTTTTTTGAATTTCAAGTGCCAGAAGACCCACTTGGAGTATTTTGGTATTGTTTTGTAGGTTCTTAGGAATGTTTTTATACATTTTTTGATATAAAAAATTTAAAACCTCTCACAATTTTTTTAAAATTTTTATTTTTTTTTTAAAATTATTTTCGTTTATTTTTAAAATACTACCAAATGACTCAGTTTTGGAGGTGAATACATAAGAAAAAATTAAAATCACTTGTTGGTATTCTTAAAGGGTATGTAAATTTAATGAAAATCTGACATTAAATTCCATAAAAAAAATAAGGATAGTCAGATTCTCATTTTATTCTAAAAAAATTAATGAAAATGACAAAGATTAAAAAAATCCACTAAAATGCTAAGAATTTAAGTAGAGGATATGAAAAAAAAAAAAAAAAAGAAATCTACGTCTACATGGAAAGTAGAGAATTTCGCTATTGATTTTGCGAGGAGTTTTTGAATCTAAGATTTTCTGTTAAATTTGCTTTTGAGGATTGAGAATTAATTTCATTAATTAACATATCCTAAGTACTTATTCCATTGGTTAGATTCTGCAAAAATATGAGAAGTAAATTTTTTTTTTTTTTGTATCAATATGGAGAGATAATGAATTATGAGTATTTCACAAATTCAATTTTGAGGGTTGAAAATCTTCACTAATAGCAATTCCTAATTCATCTTTGAAGATAGACATTTTAACTTAAAAAAAAATTCCTTATTTCCAATTACACTTGTGAATCTGAGGGAAATTTTGAGGTTGAGTACTGGTCACGACTTTGCCAACAAATTTTTGATGGCAAGTCCTTGATTATCCTTGTACAACGCTTGATTGCTTAGTATGGATGTAATTTTGTTGTTGACCTTAATATCAACAGAATGCGGTTGTTTAGGCAAATATTAAATGCAATAATTTTGTCACTTGTCCATATATATATATATATATATATTTTTTTTTTCTAATTTTAAAATATTCTAATCATGTGGTGGATGCAACGAGCTCAGTTATTTTTCTTCTTTGGAGAGGGGGCCAATGAAAAGGAAAATATAGAATACGAAGCAATCTCTTGTTTAGGCTAGTTTACAATATTTGAATTTGCAATTATATGTTAGCGATGGCAGAAACAATAGGAACAAGCTTCACTTAGTGGGTGACCCCCTCAATTTTATTGCATGAGATTTTTGGATATGAGGATAAGAATGGATCAACACCAATATTTCTTTCTTAACTTCTTTCATTTTTTTATATAGTGAATTTCATTTGAGTATCCCCTCAAATTTTTTGCTAAATACGACACACCCACATATATATATATATATATATATATATAGCATAAAATATATGGATGTGTCCTATTTAGCATAAAATTTAAGAAGTAAAAAATTATATATATATATGGGTGTGTATATATATACACACATATTTAAGAAGTAAAAAAATTAAACAAATAATCTAAATCCAACACAAATTCTTATTTTTTACAGTGAATTTTATTCAGCATTGTCTCAAATTTTATGCCAAATATGGCACAACCATATACACACACATATTTGAAACGTAAAAAATTAAATTGAGAATCTGAATCCAATTTATAATCTTGACATCTTCTTATCCAAGAAAAGTTAACAATTAAGGTTTCTCTCCTTTTTTTTATCCTTTTCTTCTTTGCTCTGTGGATACTATACATTTACTTTATTTCCCACAACTTGCATTTTTTTTTTCCCCTTTACTTTTCCTCCAAGTAGTTTCCCATCCACGTCCACTCAAACGTACTACGAAAGTCTAGAAGGAGCACATGAAGAACCTTCACCACTGTATTCCCGTAAATTTCTGAAAATTCTCGAATATTCCATAACATAGCATTATCCTTCTATTTTCGAAACTTTAATAAAAGCTCCCTTCTTATCTTTTTCGTTCCGTTTCCATTTGACAAAGCTTAATACAAACTCAAAATTCTTTTAATGCATGTGCTACACGTTACAACAGTTAACAAGAGGATTTTTTATTCTCCTACACTCTATATATTAATTGTCTAACATATGAAAGCTGTTATCCGATTTTTTTGTTCAAATGATAATTATCATATTAGTGAATTTTATGTGTCAGACTTTAAATATGTATTGTGAAAAAAAGTGCCACTAGCATTTTATCCGCCTCTGCCCTGTTTTGTATTTTTTTTTTTCTTGTGGGTATTTTTTTGAAAGTTTTTTTTTTTTTGGTTGCTTCTGACTGGCATTTGTTTTTTTTTGGGTAGTTGATGGTTAGGTGGCGTATGGAAAAAAACACCTAAGGAGCCTAAGCTTGCTTAGAAACATGCATTATTAGCCACGTCTGTAATACTTGTCCCATGATTATCCTCGCGGTTTTTTTTTTTTTTTTCCTTCCTTCTTTTTCTCTAATTCTAGAAAGTGGAAACGTTAATAATCTCCTTTTACCGCCAAACAAACCTCCTAACTAAAAAGTTGAGTTCAGCGTTCAAAACTTCAAAGTCGTGGCACCCGGATGCTTCAACGCTCTTTCCTCTTGGATTGAATGTTCTACGCTCGTCTATTTCATTTATTATATGTGCACATACAAATATACAAATATCTAACATATGTTTGCTAGTGTAGTTAGAACGGTAGTCAAAACTATAAATCAAAATAAAATATTGTAACATATAAAAACTTTATATTTTATATTGTAACAGTTAAAATTAATAAGTCAAAACGATATTGTTAAATATACTTGTGTACGTGTAAATAAAATTACTTATATGGTTTCATAGGCAAAGTCAACAGCTTTTACCCATGTGTAACTCGAGAGAAGGAGAAGAAAATCTTAAAATGTTAATGCAACTTTTTTTCCCCGAAGAACTTGTCCACGTATTGAGTAAAGTGACCTCTTTTCGTTTTCTCACCCGAGATCAAATTGAGAGAAGCCATTTTTTAAGTAGGTGTTTGTTGGGAACCATTGATAGGAACTGTTTATATTATAGTATATGAGAGCTTTATATTGTAGCAACTTTTTTTTTTTACTATAGCATGTGAGAGCTTTATACTATTTATAACTAAGTTTGTAGTTCACACCACCCTTAGCCAAGCATCACCCATAATCAACAAACGTACCACCCTTAGCCAAGCATCACCCATAATCAACAAAGGTACGTGGGCTTTACTTAAAGAGGGAGGGAAAAGGCCAACATTAATAGCACTCTTCTCTAAAATTAAGAGTTTGGCACGACTTTTGTTCGTGCTTTTAGTCAGCAAATAAAAAAAACAAAAATTATAGTTTTTTGGTAAGTATTTAAAACTATATTTTTAAAAAAAGTTTTTATTGGGTTAAAATTGTCTCAATTTTTTTAAATTACAAAAATATTGTATTTAACCTTATCATATGTTATTAACACTCTGATATAATCTGATATAAGTTTCAAAATCTTTCTCAAAAATATTTTTTTAATAAACTATATTTTGTGACTTTGACAAAAAATACTTTTAAAATAACAAAAATATTTTAATAGATTATCTAAATATTTTTAGAAATAATTTTTAGACAAGCAGGTTCTAGAAAACCCTCTTTAATACGCTCTATCTATTGTCTAATTTTTTTTCCACTTATCAATTTCAAATTTCTTTTCAAACAAGAAAAATGGAAAAAGGAAAACAACAAATTTCAAACTAACCGCCTATAAGGGAATCACGTTGAAGTGAATGGAGCCACACAATGCTCTCCAAGTGTAACAGCACCCCAAGCACCAAGCACCAAGCAAAAAACAATTATTAAAAAAAAAAATAGTAAGGAGGGTATTAATGTAAAATCACATGGCAGTGACTCGGTTAGCTGAAGTGAGTGTAGTGAGAGCGGACTGACGCGAGAGCAAAAACTAACGGCCGTCAAGCACACGACAGGCCAACGCGTTAAGGACTTTTGGACGTGGACACGTGGCAGTCCAGATCATCAACTTTTAGATTTTGCAGTCACATGATTGGGATTAGCCGACAGCCACACAATCAAATTTTTAACAAACATTATTAACTCATCAGGCCGTCCACTTGTTTGGCACTCCTCTAAGTAGGCTCCACGTGGATTATGACGCAAGAACTGCCACGTGTTAGTTGTCCCCAGTAGCCCATAAAAGTATTCCACTCTTGAGTATTCTAGTGGTTCTCGAACTGTTCGAGTGAAAGGCCCAACTTAGCAAATATGTTGCTTTTTCATGCGGACAAAACACTTCTTTTTCGGCTGAAAATTGTTGACCAAAAGATTTTTTTCATTTCAAAAAAAGAAAAAAAATCAAATGATTGCGTCCATTTAAAAAATACATTATAAATAATAAATTTAACTTATTACAGTATAAAATTTTCACATGTTATAAAAAAAATAAAATTTTTTATAATATAAAATTTTCAGTTTAAGTTTTAACGTGTTTATTAAATGAACTCTTTTAGAGTTGTTAAGCTTGAGCTTGATTTGAAAAAGACATCTCACAAATAAGCTCGGGAAAAAAAAGTTTCTTACTCAAAAAAATTCCCATGTTTAATTCAATTCCTTAGCATGTAAATTGTCAATATTTTTAAAAAATATTTTAAAAATATCATGTTAATTGATATTACACGTTGTATCTACTAATAAACTAAAGCTAAATGACTACTTTCATGTCACATGGACTACTATAAAAAATTGAAACTATAGGTTGCATATGCCAATAAATTTGAACTGAATGAATACTCACATATCAATCGCATAGGCCAATAGAAGTATGAAACGAAAAAAAGAGAAAAATTATTGTAGTATGTGAGAGTTTTATTTTATAGTATATTTTTAGTTTATATTGTAGCATGTGAAAGCTTTACGTTGTCTAGGTTAAAAATTAATGAGTTAAAACTAGAGTTTGCTTAACACCTTTCTCGTATTTATTGACTGTGAGCCAACTTATCATATAGATAAACATGTAAGCAGAAGTTTGTTATGGAACCAAGCCAATAGGATTAGGATGGTTACTACTACAAAGTACAAAAAAAAGAGGTAGCGATCCTGCGGTCCAACTTTACAATGAATGTGGCGTCAAGGTTTGGCACGGTTGGGTTACAAGTAAGGTGCAAGGTTTTGGCTGAAGTCACGCTCACGTAACCACTTGCGTTTAATAAGAGAGAGAAATTCTAATTACTTTGGCATGTTCTAAATTTATTGTTTTTCAAATGCAAAACGAGGAAATTACAGAACATTTTTTTGGGAATATATAGACAAGATGCTTTTCAATAGATTATTAAAGAAAGTAGATTTCAAGTCAAATTAAGCCAATTCATGTTCACACTTCCTACCCTGCAAGTTTTTTTTGGTTTGTTTGAGAGTGCAAAACTACCCTTCAAAGTTGATTTTTGACTCAAATTTAACATTTTTCCTAAATGTTTGTATATGGAAAACAACATTTTAATCTATAAGCCACGTATATAGTTAACCTTGGAGTCAAAATATGGCTTCTGGATAATCATGGGAAGCAGTCAAACAGATGTTTGTCTTTGGCACAGGCAAATATTATTTGGTTTTGTTGGTTGACAGTTGACCCAAATGAGCATTTTGTTGATCATTTCTTAGGTGTATGTATAGAAGGCTGAATCTGGACTCAGCCAAGGTTTAGAGCCTCCAGTTTGACATGGCCGACATATTTTAAGCCCATTTGAAAACACCCACGCCAAAATAAATACATAAATAAATAATACAAAAGTCTTCATTTTCATAATATTTTGCAAATAGGTTTTTAATTTTGAAATTACTTTCACGTGTATACTAAAGCTACCGTTTGAAACTTCAGTTGTAACTGATATTTTAAGTTTAAAAACTATAATATATGAGAGCTTTAAAGCTCTCAGTGGTTATGATATAAAGTAAAAAGTTGCTATAATGTAAAGTTTTTACATTTTATAGTTCTTTAATTTAGAAATTCAATTTCAATCTATCAGTTACAAATGTAAACAATATAAAACTTTCAGTAGCTACAATAAAAAATAAAAAGTTGTTATATTGTAAAGCTTTGACATATTATTGTTCTTAAATTTGGAATTCAAACAGAAGCTAAAAACTTTTGAACCATGTATGGCATAACTATCTGTTTTCTTATTTTTTTTCTTTCTTCTATCTGTACCTTTTGTTTTTTCTTAAGAAAAAAATTATTGAAACTCATATTCGAGACTAATTTATATGAAAAGTTTTGTCTAAAAATATTAAGAACTTGTATAGAACTGTGTATAACTTGTGATTTATATGAAAATTTTAACTTTTAAGTTGAAATAATTACACTTTTTTTTTCTTTTCCGATCAAAAGACAAAAAAAAAAAAAAAACATGTCGTCGTTTTGCAGTGGAGCTGCATGAAAGCTAACTGGTCACTGATCACATAACTAAGATTCAAATTCTTCTCTAATTTTGGTGTCATAAATAGTATCCAACCAATCATATTATGACACGTCATTTAAAAGTTTGAAATAATGTTTAATTAACTTTTAAATGTTTTTATTAAATAACGTATCATAATATAATTAATTAGATATCATTTAAAACGCCAAATATTTAACAAAGGATTTAAGTTACATAAACTATCCTATTGGCCCTATAACCTTATTATTCACTTTCCCTCAAACGACTTATCGTTTTTATGATTATAGCAAGCGACAAAAACTAAAAAGGATGCGTCATTTTTCATCTTTTGAACAGCATAAAATCCAATGTCGTTGCCCTTTACTTTCCTGTCAGACAATTTAATTTTTCAAACTCCTTGTCGTCTGTCATTTTCCGTGAAACAGGATATGTTGGAAACACATCTCCTTTATTCAAAACTGCAAGTAGTTTTTCATTCAAAAGAGATAAATGGTAGTATTCAAAATTTCTCTCGAACTTCATAAAATTTCCTCAAACTTGCATTTGTAAGTTCCCTTCCCTTTGAAAAGGTCTCATTTAATCGCCTTTTGTTTGACCTCTTCTTCAATATAAATATCAATATTAATGTTGAACATAACAAATTTGATATATTTTTTACGTTGTGTCTCAATGCATAATGTTAATTAAAATGCAATATTTATCTTTTTCATAATTTTTAAATCTTAAAACAAAACTTATAAAAACAAACTTTTTAGATTAAAATATCAAAAAGGGAGAATGTTATAAATTGTAACTATTAAAGTAAAAAAGTCAATTTATTAACCAAAAGAAATCAAATGTCAAATTCGTTATATGCTAAATTTTCCACAAAGCTAAGCATATAGCAAATTTAGTATTATAAAATGACACTGCATCGAAGAGTTTTTTTTATACTCAAACGTCAAATTTACTATTGTGACATTCATTTAGTATTTTATTAGAGATGCTCTTGTGATTTGGACGTTAATTTACTTTCATATCCATTTTCTATCATTCTCTCGACAAAATCTTTATTTAAAAAAAAAAGCTTTTTAAAACTAGAAAAATTTACCTCTATCTCAAGAGAGTTGCTAACTTATAATTTTATAGCATTCTCAGAATAATGGACATGACAGTCCAAAGTATGATATTATATTCCACATTTCCAATAGTTTTCACAATAATGCATATGTTTAGAAATTCAAAGCAAGATGAGAAATTATAGGCGGATGGAAAAAAAATTAAAAAAAAAAGTTTTCCCATAAAACACGTTCTTAATTTTTTTTTTTAAAGAAAAAAAAAGTTGTTCATTACACGCCTCTTCGTGTTTTATTAGACTTCCATCAGGCTGTAGACCTTTTACACGTAAAGCTTCTTCCACATGTTGCACATGCTTCACACGCATTTAAAGCTGGGAACGACTTTTTTTTTTTAAAAAAAAATTTACAATAAACAACATTTTTACGCGAGTTACTGTTTGGTATACAATGCAATGTAAAACAAATAAAAAAAAAAAAACCCCAAATTACTATTTTTTGTGAGAATGGTACTCAAATAGTTAACGTCAAGGACAATCTCTCTTTGAAACCCCACTTTGCAACGTACGACGCGTCCAAGGCTTCTCCGCTAACAAGACGACGGTCTAAACCACAATTCCAACCGCCTTTGACGATGCATGCAATGCTCCCTATTGCCGGTACGACCTAGCCTAACTCGCTATTTCTGCATAACAAACCGATGGATTTAGAGGGTTTTTTTTTTTTTTTTTTTAATCTCTCCATTTTTTTTTTTAGCTCAAATTTTTGCTTTTACCCTTTGGGTATGTTTGTTAGGATGGATGGAACAAGACAAGGATAGCTAGGCTAGGAACGAGGAAAAATGTGAATCAAAGGATGGGTTGTAATTTATCTCAAAGCCATTTGGTATAATAATAAACGAAGTAATGATGCTTGTTTTCTTTCTCCCCATTATCGATGATGATGATGACGGGGAGAATAGGATTTTTATTTGTGAAAACTACCATATTGTCCATGGAAATAAACTGAATTTATTTCTTAAAATGCTCATCGATTATATACAAATAATATTGTGCTCAAATTTCTTCAAACAAACTCTTTTCTTTTCTTTTTAAGCTTTTTCAAATATAATGTATTTGTCGCTAAAAAAATTAATTTATTAACTTTTACTAATAAAATTAGATCTCAGACATAATCAATCATTTAAAAGTTCAAAAATCCCCAGTTATAATGCTATTATTAATATATATATTACTTTATACACATATCTTGGGATTATCTAGAATTATACCTTTTATTTCTGTCGTATCACAACTCTGTTACATTAATATCTTTAAAATTCAAAGCAATACGTGAGTATTACCTTTTCTTAGTCACCGGCCAATTCTCATTAAAAAAATCCTAAATGTCCTTCCAAAAAACAAAGAGGGAGAAGAATAAGAAAAAGAATAAAAAAATAAAAATTTAAAAAATGTGAAGAAAATTTATGTCCCTTTAACGATCAAATTCAAACCTTAAAAAAATTTGTATGGATTTAATACAAATTTGAATGCAAATAAACAAATTGGTTTAAAATATAAAGTATATTCTTTTGGGAGAAAGAGCGAAATAGCAAACTTTTAGGTGTTTGAAAGGTGGTAGGAATAGTAGGTTAGAACCATTTTTATTATAGCATGTGAAAGCTTTATATTGTAGTAAATTTTTTTATTATTAACGCAACATATAAGAGTTTTTTACTGTTTATAATTGAGTTTATTATAGAAACTATTATATGTGGCAGACGTTCTCACCATCGTACAACTCTAGGCTGTAGCATCTTACAATATCTGAAAGGTTCTCTTGGCCTTGGCCTAGCCATCATCCTGGGACCGTTAACCACCTTCTTTGCGGTCTCCAATGTCGACTAGGCTAGTTGCCCCGAAAGCAGACGGTCTGCTACTAGCTTCTGCGTATATCTCAGGAAAATCTACTAACTTGGGTGGAATAAAAACTAATTGCACATTATTTCTAGTGGAAAAGAGAAGAATAATTTTTCAAACTTCTTAAAATTTCCGATCCACACCAAAATTTCAAAATTCCTCCCCTACCACCAAATCCCTTATCACACCGGAGATCGGCTTTGACGGCGTCGCCAATCGTGGGTAGCATGGATCTTCGTATGAGATCTTGTTCCCTCTTTACCATCCACTCTCTTACTCCTAAGATCATGTTCTCTCTCCTCCCTCTTTCTCTCTCCATCATTGTCTTCTCTATCTGTCATCAAATCGATCCAGCTGTACCTCGTTGCAAAATTCGTCGATGGAAATTGTAAAAGCATAGAGATCCTTGGACGTCGTCTTCGAAAAAACTGCCATGGGCGACCCTTCCATCTATATCGCATGATCAAGGATCAGCATGATTGTGCATGAAGAGCTCAAAAGTTGCTAGATCCGTGTAGCCGCGAACGCCAATGACCTCACAACATGACAAAGAGAGAGAGAAGTCATGACCTGATTACGGCCTCACGATGCCTTGTGACCTTTGTCACCATCTTGCCCTGGGCCCACCGTCATTCCCCCGTCATCGTCGAAGAGAGAACGGGAGAGAACAGAGAGATTGGGTTCGCTATTTTAGGATTAGGGTTCCATTTGAGTCGTAGGATAAAGAAATTTTGGTTGATTGAATTTGAAGTAAAATTAGAAAACCACAGGCTCAAAACTTATAAAAATTTTTAAAATGCTATTTATTAATAAGTTAATTAATTATGATAATCTATAATAATTTTGAAAATGTGTTATTTCATACAATTTCCCATCATGTTGATAACCCTAAAATTCAGACTATATCCTTAAAATAAAATACAATGCAGACCATAAAAATCCCAAAAGTTGCTCGTTGTGCATCAAAACGGCACCGTATTAGGGAGTGGTGTCTCTGCTTCACAATCACATTCCTGTTCGCAGTGTCAGGGTGAGAACAGAAAGAAGCCTGTGGACCGTTACCAACGCAAAACTAGAGAAGAGAGCTCTCTACTCTCTTTCTTTCCTCTTCCATTGAAAAAAACTCCCATCCAATTCCACGGCTACTTCTCTCATCTCTCCTCTCTCCGCTCCGTCTTCTTCATCTCGCTAGCTGGGTCCTTCTTTTGGGTTCCCAAACTCTTCCTTTCTTCATGGCTCAAAGTTCTTCTGCGAACCATCTTCTTTTGTCGCTTTATCTGGAAGAAGAAGAGAAACTTCTCGAAGACTCTTCGTGTCTCCCTCTGCCAAATCGCTGGACCATATTCCCAAGCAGCTCAGGGAACAAAATCTCAATGATGGCTGTGAGTCTTTCTCCTTCTTTCTCCTCTAATTTTCATGTTTTCATTTCAAGGAATGCCCTTATTTGCTGTTTTAAATTTAAGCTTGTGTTTTTGTGGATTTTCACTTTGGGGTTGATTTACTTTAGTTATGGTCGAATACATTAAGTGGGGTTTTTTTT